>QFEF01001213.1:0-18400 GCA_003316035.1 Neoboletus subvelutipes
TCGCAAGGCGATCTCCAACCTTAAACAAGGAGAAACCCCAATGGACGTTTTCTTAATGAAATTCGAAACGTACCAAACCATGGCGGATTACGACGATGATCACCTCATCGAGCTTCTAGAAAAGAATGCCGATAGAGATATCATCAACCGGATCATCATGGAACAAGGAAGGCTTGACGGCTTGGACCGATTCAAGCAAGAATTAAGAAAACTCGGAGCTAGGAAACAGCTCTTAAAATATATTTCCAAAGGAACCAATGACCGATATGAACGGTCACACAATAAAAAAGAACGTGACCCCAACGCGATGGACGTTGATGTGGCCCAAAGGGGACCCATCAAGTGTCACAATTGCGGTGGAGAAGGTCACCTCGCCCGGGATTGCAAAAAGCCCAAATTGCAATGCCCAGAATGCAAATTCTTAGGCGGTGGTCACCACAACAACTGCTCTAAGAATAAGGGCAAGAAGAACTCCGGTGGACGTAACGTCAACGCCACCGAGAGTAAGGAAGAACACTCGAAAGAGTGTGCGCATACGTCTTGGGATGACGTTAAAAGCACCGACAAGAAGTCGGAAGACACCAAAGCGAAAGGACGCGATTGGTCGTCTTCGATCAAGGGGATGAGCCTAGACGAGGCTCGAGCCTGGTTCAAGGACTACAAGGCAATTGCCTCCAAGTCAAAAAATTAGATAATCCAATGCGCGTATCTGGGTGCGCAGAGGATTCAAATCGATTTTCCCATCTATCTGTAGAAGAAACCGAGTGCGGAGATTCTGCAGATGTATCTACTCCTATATCACCTTTGCTGTCAGGAGGGTCCCATTCAGGGCTCGCTGGGAACGTTATACCCAGGCTTAATTCTCCTAAACAAAAACAAAAAAATATTTCAGTTCCAGAAATCCCAGATGACGTTTTCGTCAGAAGCGTCAAAATAGAAAAAGAAGTCTTAATGACTATCGGAGTCGCGCCTCTCAGATCAAAGCGCAAGTATATTAAAACTACCGCCCTGCTAGACTCAGGCGCAAACGTTATCTTTATTGACAAGACGTGGGCTTCACATAACAACATTCCTTTAATCGAGCTCCGTCGACCAATTCCAGTTTACAACGTGGATGGCACGAAGAACTCCGCTGGTAGCATTACGCACAGTGCTGAATTGATTGTCGAATTCGAAGGTCACCATGAGCAAGTCTCAGTAGAAGTTACCGACCTTGGCAAGAACACATTCATTCTTGGATATAGTTGGTTGAAATGTCACAATCTGGAGATTAATTGGGCACAAGGCACTATCAAGATGACACGTTGTCCTTCACATTGCCACAGCTTGCAAGATAAACCGTTCTTCGTCCAATGGATTGAAAAGGAGGAACTAGACATTCAATACGCCATTTACGACACTATTTGTGCGCTAGAAGCACAACTGGAAAAACCAAAAGATAAAACACCTGAAGAATTGGTACCCTTCATATATCACAAATTCCTAGATGTCTTCTCGAAGAAGCAATCTGAGCGCATGCCAAAGCGCAAACCCTGGGATCATGCTATAGACATGAAAGAAGGCTATGAACCTAAAAAAGGAAGAATTATTCCCCTTTCTGTTCAGGAACAAGAGGAAGTTACTGCGTTCATTGATGACCAGTTAGCTAAGGGTTACATACGACCTTCTAAATCCCCTCAAACATCGCCCGTGTTCTTTATTCCAAAGAAAGATGGAAAGAAGCGTATGGTACAGGATTACCGATACCTCAACGAACACACAATCAAAAACAATTACCCACTGCCGTTGATTTCACAGCTGGTTGAAAAGCTCAAAGGAGCTAAATTATTCACGAAGATGGATCTTCGATGGGGTTACAACAACGTTCGCATCAAAGAAGGCGATGAATGGAAAGCAGCATTTACGTGCTTCCATGGGTCATATGAACCCCTAGTCATGTACTTCGGATTATGCAACTCCCCCGCCACCTTCCAAGCGATGGTTAACGACATCTTTGCCGATATGGACGGCGTCGTTGTGGTGTACATCGATGATATTTTAATATTCACAAAAACAGACAATCAAGAGGAACACAACAAGATCGTGCTAGAAGTCCTCAGACGTCTGAGAGAAAATGATCTATTTGTGAAACCCGAGAAATGCACGTTCAAAGTCACCGAGGTTGATTTCCTCGGAATGATTGTGGGCAAAGACGGGATCTCCATGGATCAAGAAAAAGTTAAAGCAATTAGGGAATGGCCCGCTCCAAAGAACGTAAAAGGAGTCCGAAGCTTTTTGGGTTTAGCGAACTTCTACAGAAGGTTTATCAAAGATTACGCGCTAGTCGCACGTCCTCTTCACGACTTGATGAAGAAGGATGAACCCTTCCAATGGCTAGAAGCACAGCAAAACGCGTTTGACACGCTGAAACAGAGTTTCACCACAGCCCCCATATTAGCTTATCCTGATGATAACTGTCAGTTCCGCCTGGAATGCGATGCTAGCGATTACGCAACCGGCGCAGTATTATCTATGAAAAAGAATGAAGAATGGCATCCAGTCGCCTTCTCTTCCCATGCCATGACTCCGCAAGAACGGAACTATCCCATTGCCGATAAGGAAATGCTTTCGGTCATTCAGGCTTTGGAGCAGTGGCGACATCATTTAGAAGGTGCTAGACACCAATTCGAGATTTGGAATGACCATGCAAATTTGCAATGGTTCATGACAAGGCAGGACCTTAACCGACGACAAGCCCGATGGGCTATGTATCTATCCAGATTTGACATGGCTTGGTGCTACAAACCAGGTAAAACCATGACCAAACCTGATGCTCTCTCTAGACGAGAAGATCATGCGGAAGGTATCTCGGATGACAACAAACAAGTCGTCGTTATCTCCCCGGACAAGATCAGATCTACGATCGCGATCACGGATGATGGGTCTATTTTAAAACAAAAAATCTTTAACGCAACGTGCCTACTGGATGAGTCAGAGATCCAGCGGCTCGCAATCAAGCATACCATCTGTGAAGAACGAGATGGATGTTTGTATGACAACTTAGGACGTCTTTACGTCCCCGATAAAGCCATTCTCAAGATGGAAATCGTTGAGAAGCATCACGATACCCCCGTGGCCGGACATCCCGGTTACGAAAAGACTTTAGATTTGTTGCAGCGCAACTACTATTGGCCTGGAATGGCCACGTTCATAAAGGATTATGTCGCTAGATGTGACACGTGTCAAAGAATGAAAGGTTCTAACACGGCCCCATCAGGGCTTCTCCAACCCCTTCCTATTCCCAATACCCCGTGGGAACACATCACAGCCGACTTCATTACGGGACTTCCCATTTCCCACGGTTATAACGCTATTCTCACAGTCGTTGATCGACTTTCTAAAGAAGTGGAATTGATTCCATGCACAGAAAAATGTTCCGCCATAGACACGGCGAGGTTATTTTTGGATAACGTGTGGAAACATCATGGTTTACCACACTCCATCACTTCCAATCGAGGACCGCAGTTCGCCGCACAAGTTGCGAAAGAACTTAACACGGCCCTTGGAATCCAAACTAAATTATCTACCTCCTTCCATCCGCAAACAGACGGACAATCGGAGATCGTCAACAAAGAAGTTGGCAAATATTTAAGAATATTCTGTTTCGAGAAGCAGACAAAATGGAGCGAATGGCTTGCCATCGCCCAATACTCAATTAATAACAAAAAGCACGCTTCAACCAAGAAGACTCCCTTTGAAGTCACACGGTCTTACGTACCTCGCATGGGCATAGAGCCTATTTCCTCAGACCACGCCCCAGTGGCTAAGAAGTTCTCTCAGGACATGCAGGAAACGTTAGAAGCAGTACAAAAAAATATGAAACAAGCGCAAGAGCGAATGAAGCTCAACGCAGATAAACACCGTTCAGCTCCACCGAGCTACGAAGTTGGCCAGCAAGTCTGGCTAAGCACCGAGAACTTACGCTTAACGCGTGCCAGCTGCAAGCTATCTGAGCGATGGCTTGGCCCTTATGTAATCACGGAGTTAGCCGGACCTAACGCCGTTAAATTAAAATTACCAAAAACCATGCAGATTCACCCAGTAGTGAATATCTCACGAGTCAAACCGTACAAGGAACGCCTAGAAGGCCAGTCCTCTAACCGGCCAGGACCAGTCAAGGTCACCGAAGACAGAGATAACAAATGGGAGGTTGAGTACCTTGTTGAATCTCGCATGAAACAAAGAAAACTCGAGTACCTAGTCCACTGGAGGGGCTATGACGAAACTGATCGAACATGGGAACCCGTGTCGAATCTCTCGAATGCTAAAGAAGCTATTCGTGACTTTCATAACACCCACCCTTCCGCACCTAGAGTGATCGGAATCCCACCCGAGATCTTTTTACTCGAATTCAATAAAATACCTAATCCGTTGACGGATATATCAGAAAAGCAAACTCCTTTCAATCGCCTGGAAGTTGATTTTTAGAGAGGGGGTAGTGTTACAGCCCCAAACCTTTACAGGTCGTATCAGGGACTTAGTCGTTTCTTTTCTCTCTTTTCATCTTATCTAATCTTATCTCTTCGAGTCACGTGACTAGATCACGTGATCACTAGTCTGGAGCTAGTTCACTCCCAGCTGGTTTACTCGCACTCACTTCTCATAAGAGTCTAGACTTGATGTCAAGAACTCTTTCGTACCTTAATATATCCATAAATATACTAATGACTTCCCACAGTCATATCCGCTCCTTCTATTCTTCTTTTAATCTCCGTGCCTCATGTTTAACACATGTTAGGCTTCTCTTCCATTCTACCACAGCATGCTGTGTCCTCATTCCTTTCATTTCCGCTCCTCATGTTTGACACATGTATTTAATCTCCGTCTCTACATCGGTAGATCCGTAGTACACATGTACACACAGTAGACCAATATATAAACCCAGAGACTTGACCGGATATCCTCCAGTCTAGTTCTCTTGGGAATTTCTCTTCTCTCAAAGAACCACTCAGTAGTTCTCCTCTTTGTCTTTTCCAGTCTAAGTGTTCCAAGTGCAACCTAGGGTTATAGGCCTTTGAGGGTTGTTTCAATAGGTGTTACGGCTAGATCCATGCACACGATAACTTCGATCAAGTTATCTTATCTTATCTTATCTTATCAGATATGATTAGATCGATTCTAATCTCTATACTGAAGATAGTTCCCTTCAGCTGGCTTGGCCTTGAGCGCCACTCATCATGTAACCTAGTATCACATGACTTCCTCATCACATGATTCAATATCACATGACACCCCTTTAGTCTCGTGACTAGTATCACCTGACTCTAAACCCTAGATGTGATGACATCATGATCATCAATCTTATATGCCATGATGCAAGACATCTATAACACATGTCATACTCGTGTTAGACACACCCCCGTCCTCATGTTGTTCTCTCTTCATCTCTGTGCTGTGCACTTATTATTATTTAGTCACACACATGCCTAGCGCATGTCATTCATTTCCGTTCCTCATGTCTGGCACATGTTTAACTTCTCTTCCATTTCAGAAGCAGTGCTTCTAACACACTCCTTCAGCATGTTTGATACATCCTTTATCCTCATGCTCAATGCATGTTTCCCTCATGTATTTAATCACCATCTCTACATTGGTAGATCCATAGTACACATGTACATACTTAGAGATGATATATAAACCCAGAGACTTGACCGGGTTATCCCCAGTCTAGTTCTCTTGGATATTCCCTTACAAACAAGAGTCCCACTCAGTAGAGGTCTCTGTACCTCAAAGATCACTTTAAACCTTGAGTCTTGGAAGTTGTCACTCCTCGCTCACCTCCTGTTATTCTACAGTCGAATCTTAGCTCGGCGTCCCCAAGACAATAGATAGTTGTTTGGGTCGTTTCAATAGGGTAAAGGGTATGATGTCATGGTCTAGAGCCAATGACGTCAGAGTGGTCTGGAATCTATGACATCATGATGACATCATAGATCTAGCCTTGTGACAAACAACAGTCACATGCAGGTCTAGAATGACCAAGAAAAGAACTACTGTAAGAGTCCATTTCAGATAAAAGAAAAAGATGAAAGATAGGTCAAGCTAAGTATGATGAGCATATAGTATGAACATAACAAGTTCAACAAGGTCAAGGCAAGAAGGAGGTCTATGTGCTGGAATAAGGGTATCCAGGAGGTGAGGTCCAGAAGGCCAGTGGTGATGACTGAGGTCACAAGGACAGGTCATGTGGGTTCTACAGTATATAATGAATGTACAGGGGTCAAGTGGTAGCACAGCTATGGCTGCCCATGAAGAGGGAGAGGGAGGAGGGGATGAGGGTGCTGGTAGGAGGGTTCCAGGCAATCCAAGGGTTCCAGTGGTTCCAAGAACTAGATGTTGGTACTAGCAATGGCTAGGAGGATCATAGAGGTTCTAGCAATGGCTAGGAAGCTTATAGGGGTTCAAGGGAGGTTTGAAGGAGTGGTAGTGCATGGGTTTGCACAAGTTGAAGGAAGAAAAGAAAAGAGTAGATACAAACATGGCTTGAATCATAACATAAGTAAGGAGTAATGGAACTCACCTCAGCTGCTGCCTAAGAGGGGTGAAAACAACTGAGGTACTTGAGACCAAGCAGAGAGTCTAAATAGTATGTGGTTAAGGCACACTTGTACCTTAATATGTTCAGGGTAAAGAGAATCTAAGAAAGTGTGACAGTAGGTGTGTAAGGGCATTTGCCAAGCAGCAATGTAATATGGTAAGAAAGACCATATTCCAGAGTTTATAGTCCACACTCTGGAGTGGGACAAAACATCTACTAAACCTTTTGGGATGTCTGGATATCTGAAATCCCTTTTGGGGTTGGTGGTATTTTGTCACTTCCACTTGAGTGTAGCTGCAATCCCATACCTCAAAGGAACTTCCAGTGTTGTTCCTTTGCAAGTGGTTTTGTGAGAATGTCTGCAACCATGTCCTTGGTGGGGACATGTTATGATTCAGGGTAGTCTTTTCCAGTTCTCTCTTTTCTTTTTGCTTTGTCATATCTCTCTTGTCTGTCTCACTTGATATGATCTATATTTCCACTTTGTCCTGTGCATGCTGCTGTTCAAGCCCCACAGTGCCTACCCTTCTTCTTCTTTTATTTTGCTTACATGTCCTTCAGCTTATGCATTGTTTCATTTCACTTATGCATCTCTGCATATGCAGCCTTCTCCTACAATCTATTAATCTTTCATTCCATCATCTTAGCACATAGGCTCTTCTCTATAAATACTTGTATGATACTTCATGTACTTTAGCTTAGATCTACTCAGTCTAAATCTCATTGTGCCTCTTGAAAACTTTGGACTTCTATAAGTTGTCATTCTACTTTTGAGTAAATGCTTCCTTTTGAACCCTTTGATCCAATGATCTCAGAAAACTTGAAGGTTCATTGTCCTGAAGCATGCTTGAACACCTCAAGCTGCATGAACCTACATGTCCTGAGTTCCTTATGCTATCTCCCCCTGGACGAGCATAACAAAAGATCTAAGCTCTTCTGAAGGAGCTACCACTGCTGTAGTCTCCCACCATTTCTCATCAACATCCCACTGCAGACTCTCACTGGTTCCGCCCCTGATGTCTATCCCCTGAACCTGTTTCCAAGCAATCTGACTATCCCCTTGATGAAGAGGAAGAGGACCAGAAGACCAATCCTGATGAAACCCTTCTGACACATGAAGAAGAGCAGACTGCTCTTGACCTTGCTCACAACCTCTCTTCCACTCTTGACCTTCCTTGAGCTCCAACCCCCCCATCTCCCACTCCTACCTGATTCCAATCACTCTTCCCTCTTCCTAGTCCTATCTGACAGCCACCACTTACCCCATTCCCACTTGTATGAACTCCATTCATCCCCATGACCCCTATGTCTTCAAAACCTACTGACTCTGTGTTGGTGCCCCCAAGCCCTTCAACAGAGACTTTGACAAAGCTGAACAATGGATGAACTCCATTGTATTCTACCTGTATGTCAACAAAGCTGTCTATGACACTGATGGCAAACAGGTCACCTTCACCCTCTCTTACATGACTGAGGGATCTGCCCTTACCTGGGCTGCTACCTTCCAAAAGAATTGTTACGACTGGTGTAACAAATAATGCGTATGCAGAAGACTGAAGTCTTTGCTATGGGACAGGTCTACCTCTGTAGACGATGGCGACCTTCTTGGTCTGCAAGCAGATCCTCTGATTGGCAAGCTGTGTACAATGGTTGTGGCAACCTCAGCTGGTATGCCATTCACAAGGCAATGAGCGGGCTCCCTCCAGGTACACAAGGAGTAGTCAGCTATGGAGAGGTTGTGGGCAAGGCCTCTATCTGGATGCGACTTCTGGGCAATGGCTCACGAGCTGATCCTCTGATCAGGGACAAAGTGGAGACACCTTCCGAGGACAGGTTCTCAGTGCCTAGATCAAACTCAGATTGACAGATGTTCGAGATCTAGATTGGCAACAGCTGTTCAACACTGAAACAGACAGTGACAGTGAAGGCTTCAAATTCTATGTAAGATTGCATAGATCAAAGTTAGAGTTACATGGGCGGTGATTCTAGCTATTTATACTAAGCCCCTTTAGGGCCAGCTAAAGATAGAATCTCCACTCTAAAGTATAAGAGGATAAATGAAGACGCATCACATCATGTTGAGTAAAGTAAAAGAGGTAAGATGTGTCATGTCACGTACCGTGAGAAGAATGAGATGTGTCACGTCGCATACCATAATAGGAAGGAGATGCGTTGCATCACATACCGAAATAGGAAGGAGACATGTCACATCAAAGATAAATATGAAATGATGATGCTGCGGGCACAGCTCGACTAATCTGGACGAGATGCAATGAGGAAATGAACTGAGGCCGAAATGAACAGATGAAGAAATGGATACAAGTCAAATACAAGAGAATTTGACTTAGGAGGGTTTTCAAGGTCCACAGTAAAGAAAGGAACAGGAATGGGAACAGGAAGCAGCTAGTCCTCAAAGAGGGTTGAATGGAAGATGTCTTCCCATACATCCCACAGAATATCCAAGTCTGGGAGAATGTCATCCCAGAGTAAATCCAGTATTGGAGCAGACACTGAGAGGTCAGGCGAGCTCATAGGAGAAAGAAAAATAGTCCCCCCTAGGACACTTGTAACATGAGTCAAATGTGAGAGAATTTGACTTAGGAGAGGTTTCAAGGTCCACAGTAAAGAAAAGGAAATAGGAGCAGGGGCAAGAAGTGGCTAGTCCTCAAAGAGAGTTGAATGGAAGATGTCTTCCCATACCTCCTGTGGGATGTCCAGGTCTGGGAGAATATCATTCCAGAGTGAATCATGTATTGGAGTGGATACCGATAGGTTGGGTGAACCCATTGGAGAAAGAAAAATAGTTCCTCCTAGGACACTTGTAACAAGAATGTGGTCACTGGAGCTGTAGTTAATCTTGGAACCTTCATTGAGTTCCTTGCCAAATTCTACTCCTCATTCAAACATGGAAATACAGTTGGGAATGCCATCTCCTGGCTCACCACTAACTCTGTCTCTTCCAAGAAAGACAAATCCAAATCCACCACCCTGAATTGCTACATCTCCAAGTTCAAAAACCAAGTAGCCATAGCAGATATCTCTGATCCAAACATTCTCATCAGCTACTTCTCTGCTGGATTCCCCACCCCTCTCATGAGAAGAATCATGTCCATGGACACCATCCCCACCACCATCAAAGAATGGTACACCAAAGCCATTTCTTTTCAGATCCAATGGAATGAGCCAATGAGATCATCAAATAAGGACACAGAAAAACCTCTACCTATTGATCCTTTACCCAGACCACCCTTGCACCACTGCTAAAGACCCCAATGCTATAGACACTGATGTCATTCACCTCACCAAACTCACCCCTGAAGAACAAAAATGATGTCAAGACAAAGGACTCTGCTTCTGCTACCAAAAGGCCAGACATCTTTCATGTTACAGTCCCAAGCCCACAAGAGACCTCTACAGGGACTTAGTCATTTTCATTTTCATTTTCATATCTTAATCTTATCTTATCACATCACATGACTAGATCACATGACCACTAGACTGAAGCTAGTTCATTTTTAGCTGGTTCACTTGCACTCATGGATGCACTTCTAACTCACAAGTCTAGACTTGATGTCAAGAACTCTAATCTATCCTTATAAGTATAAATGACTCTCACAGTCATATCTGCTCCTTCCATTCTTCTATTTCATTTCTGTTCACTTCTCTTCCATTCTGCCATAGCATGCTGTGTCCTCATTATTTTAATCTCTGAACCTCATGCTGGATGCATGTACTTAATTACTGTCTCTACATTGGTAGATCTGATACAAACATGTACAAGTAGTAGAATGTTATATAAACCCAGAGACTATGACAGGGATTTCCCCAGTCTAGTTCTCTTGGGAGTTTACCAAAGCTCAAAGGAGATCCATTCAGCCTTCTTAATAGTATTCTTTTCAGTCTAAGTGTTTAAGTGACTACCTGGAGCAAAGCTCGTTTGGGTTGTTTCATTTCAAGCTCCTGCCCCACCTACCTGTCCACTCCCAAGAAACCTTCTGAGGTTAAACAAGTGACCAAAGAAGAAATTCCTAACTTGATAGAAGTTGAGGATGATGAGAAGTGTGTACAAGAGATTATGTTCATCCTGGGTTTTTAGAATGGAGGACTTCCCCAATGCAAGTACCTCCTAAAGCATATCAAGATGTAACTGTATTGCCATCACAATCTATGCACATTTCCATACAGCTCATTGAACTCTCTTGTATGCTTCAAGTCATTGGAACCCAAGCCCTCATCAATAGTGGGGCAACCATCTCCTGTATTGATCAAGACTTCATGACTCAAAACAAGATCCCCACTAAGAAACTCTCCAAACCAGTCCACCTCTGAAACACCAACAACTCTTCAAACAAGAACAGAATTATCAATTGGATTGCCACTCTCTTCATTGATGTAGAAGGTCTCATCTTCAAAGTCAATTTCCATATCATGCATCTCAGACAAGACAATGTTATCCTCAGACTTCCTTAGCTGAAGATAGCCAATTCTACCATCGACTGGGCCAAGAGAACTATTTCCATCAATGAGTCTCTCAACCAGTCAAAAGACCTTTACTCTTTCTTTGCCACCAACACCTCTTGACACAACTCTTTCTTCTGAAAATCCACCTATCACACCCCCAAACATATTCTAGTTAACTCCATTGATGATGTCCAACTTTATGACTACAATCATTGGAACACCAAACAGCAAAACATTGCCAAAGCCAATGAAAACAGAGTTCTTTATCACATCATTTGACATGGATCTTGATTCATTCCCCATGGCTCTTCTGTGATCACGAAACTCACCACCACTACTAAATTAGCTATGGCTGCTGAAAAAGCTAAACCTAAAGCCACTCTCCCCCCTGAGTATGCTGAGTTTGCATTGGTATTCTCCAAACAAGCCACCAACCATATATCCCCATCATGGCCTTACAATTACAAGATCAATCTAGATCAATCATTTGTCCCAAAGGTCAGAAAGATATACCCCCTCTCCCCAGACAAATGAACTGCTACCAAAGCATTCCTTAAAGAAAACCTTAAGAGTGGCAAAATCTGACCTTCTAATTCTCCACAAGTCCCACCATTCTTCTTTGTCAAAAAAAAGGATGGCAGTCTTCAGCCCTGCCAAGACTATCAATACATTAATAAACATATGGTCTGAGACACCTATCCCCTACCCCTGATCCTGGATCTAATTGACAAACTCCACAATGCCAAAGTCTTCACTAAGTTCAAAGTATGATGGGGCTATAATAATGTTTGAATTAAGGATGGACACCAGTGGAAAGCAGCCTTCATCACTCACAAGGGTCTCTTCAAACCAACTGTTATGTTCTTTGGATTGACCAATGTTACAAGTGTCCTAGGAGGGGATATTTTTCTTTCTCCTATGAGTTCGCCTGACCTCTCCATTTCTGTTCCTGTACCAGATTCCCTTTGGGAGGACATTCTCCCCGACCTAGACATACCTTCCGAGGTATGGGACAAGTTCTTCAACACCGTGCTCTTCGAGGCTTAGCTCCTCTCAGACCTCCTCTCCCTTCTTACTGCGGACCCTTTACTCCTAAGTCATATTCTCTTACATATGACTTGTGTTCCTGCCATCATGACTCATCGGCCTCAGTTCATCTTCTTTAGCTTTATTAGTCGAGCTGCGCCCGCAGTATTGCATTTCATATTACTTCAAGACACGTCTTTCTTCTTTTGGTATGCGACATGTCTTCCCTTTTATATCTCACGCGATGCGTCTCGCGTCTTTCCTTATTTATCCTACGCGACGCGATGTGTCTTCTCATTTACCTTTTATATCTGACGTGACGCGACGCGTCATTACCTTTTATATTTTAGAGCGGAGATTCTATCGTTAGCCAGCCCTAAAGGGGCTTAGTATAAATAGCTAGAATCACTGCCCATGTAACTTTAACTTTGATCTATGCAATCTTATGTAGAATTCGAAGTCTTCGCTGTCAGCACCTGTGCCAGCATCGTGAAACCGGTGTTTCATCCATTGTCAATCTAGATCTCGAACGTCTGTCAATCAGAGTTCGATCTAGGCACTGTGAACCTTCTATAGGGAGGTGTCACCACTTTCGTCCCTGATCAGAGGATCAGCACCTGCTAGCGATTGCCCAAGCTAGTAGAGACCCAGCCGCCTATTGCCCAGAGGCCACGCCCAGATACAGACCTTGTCCACAACCTGTCCATAGCCGACTCTTCCTCGTGTGCCTGGAAGGAGCCTGCTCATTGTCTTGCAATCAGCATACCAGCTGAGGTCGCCACAACCGTTGCACACTGCTCGCCGATCAGAGGATCTGCTTGCTAGATCAGAGGGTCGCCTGTGTCTTCAGAGGAAGACTTGTCCTGTAGCGAAGATCTCAGTCTTCTGCATATGCGTTATTTGTTACCGGTTGTAACAACCAACTCCCCTGTGACCTTTCAATGCTGCATGAACAATTCATTCAGAGATATGATTGCTGAAGGATGGCTCATAATTTACATGGATGACCTCCTAATCACTTCCCCTGACCACAAGACTCATGAAGAACAAACTTGTCATGTCCTCCAATGGATGAATGAGTTAGATCTCCATCTCAAATTGGAAAAATGTACCTTTGCTGCCAAAGAAGTAGATTACCTCAGAATGATACTTTGTCCCAGACAACTTGCAATGGATCCTGTCAAACTCAATGGTATTGCTTCCTGGCCTACTCCACAGAAGCTACAGGACATTTGCTTGTTCCTAGGCTTTGCCAATTTTTATCACAGATTCATCCCTGACTTCTCCAATGTTGCCTGCCTGCTCCTTGACCTTATGAAGAAATCCCATACCTGGAAATGGACCCCTGCCTGCCATGCCTCCTTTGAAAAGTTGAAGGAACTCTTCCTGTCCAAATCTGTCCTCACCCTCCCCAATTTCACTGCTCCATTTGCCATTGCTACTAATGCATCCAAATATGCCTCAGGCAGCATCCTTCTCTAGGCAGATGCAAATGGTGAGTGGCACCCCTGCTCCTATCTTTTCCAGTTGTTCAAAGATGTGGAGTGAAGCTACAATATCTATGATTGAAAACTCCTTGCCATCCTCTGCATGCTCAAGACTTGGCAACATTACCTTCATGGTTCCCCCTTCCCAGTCTGTTACAAGTGTCCTAGGGGGTACCGTTTTTCTCTCTCCCATGAGTTCACCAGACTTGTCAGTATCTGCTCCGATATCCGAGTCTCTATGGGAAGACATCCTACCAGACCTGGACATCCCACAGGAGGTATGGGAAGAGTACTTCCATTCTGCACTCTTCAAGGACTAGGCTTCGCTCGGACCCATTTCATTTCTAACTGCAGACCTTTTAAACTCCTAAGTCATATTCTCTCATATATGACTTGTATTCCTTTCCATCATGACTCACCCCAGCCTCAGTTCATTTCATCTATTTCATTTCTCCAGATTAGTCAAGCTGTGCCCACAGTATTGCATTTCATATTTCTCAAGACGTGTCTTTCTTCTTTTGGTATGTGATGCATCTTTCCTTTTATATCTCATGTGATGCGACTTGTGTCTTTCCTTATTTATCTAATGCAACGCGACATGTCTTCTTCATTTAACCTTTCATATCATACGCGATGCAACACGTCATTTCCTTTTATACTTTAGAGTGGAAATTCTATCTTTAGCCGGCCCTAAAGGGGTTTAGTATAAATAGCTAGAATTGCTGCCCATGTAACTCTAACTTTGATCTATGCAATCTTACGTGGATTTCGAAGTCTTCACTGTCAGTGCCTGTGCCAGCATTGCGAAACCGGTGTTTCATCCTTGGTTAACCTTGATCTCAAATGTCTGTCAATCAGAGTTCAATCAAGGCACTGAGAACCTTCTATAGGAAGGTGTCTCCACTTCATCCCTGATCAGAGGATCAGTCCACTAGTCATTGCCCAACACTAGCCGTGCCCAGCTGCCTATTGCCCAGAGGCCACACCCAGATACAGGCCTTGCCCACAACCTGTCCATAGCCAACTACTCCTTGTGTGCCTGGAGGGAGCCTGCTCATTGCCTTGTGTCCAGTACACCAACTGAGGTCGCCACAACTGTTGCACACCACTCGCTGATCAGGTGATCTGCTTGCAGACCAAAAAGGTCACCGTCATCTTCAGAGGAAGACCTGTCCCGTAGTGAAGACCTCAGTCTTCCACATACGCGTTATTTCTTACACCAGTTGTAACACAGTCCAGGTCTTTACCAACCACAAAAACCTAACCTTCTTCTGCTCCCCTCAGAACCTCAACTGTTGACAAGCCCATTGACTTCTTGACCTTGCAGATTTTGATCTCAAAATGATTTATGTCCCTGGAAAACTCCTCTCTGGACCAGACATACTCTCCAGATGACCAGATCTTCTCCCTGTCTCTGACCTTGATAATGAAGAAGTCACCCTTCTTTCCCCATCCATCTTTGTTCAAGCAATTGATACTGCTCTTCACCAGAAAATCCTCAACACATCTAAGGGTGACCCTCTTGTCCTTCAATCCCTCCAATCCATCAATGAGGACATCCCCATTGCCTACGGCTCCCACCTTGCCAATTGGTAATATTCTAATGGCATCCTTCTCTACTGCAACCGTGTCTATGTTTCCATGACTGACAATCTCTGGCAAAACATCCTCCAGCAATGTCATGATCATGACTCTGCTGGCCACCCCAGGTTTCTTAAAATCTGACAACTTGTTTCCACCAAATTCTGGTGGCCCAGCCTTGCAGCACATGTCCATGAATATATTGCAGGTTGCATCTCCTGTCAGCAGAACAAAACCAATATACATCCCACCACTCCACCTGTCACCCCCATTTGTTCCTCCACTTCCTACCCCTTTCAGCAGATCTCCTGTGATCTCATCACCAATTTGCCCCTTTCAGACAGCTTTGATTCCCTTTTGGTTGTGGTCAACCATGGCCTTAGTAAGGGGGTGATTCTTTGTCCCATGAAGAAGACTATCATGGTGGAAGGAATTACCAACATTTTTCTCCATAAAGTCTATCTCAGATTTGGACTTTTTGATAATGTCATCTCTGATCAAGGCCATCAGTTTGCCTCCACATTTGCAAAAGAACTCAGAAAGCTCCTTAAATATGACCTTTCCCTCTCCACCACATACCACCCCCAAACAGATGGTGAACCCAAACGAGTCAACCAAGAAATTGAGACCTACCTTCAAATCTTCTGTGGAGACAATCCAACTTGCTAGACTCAACATATTTCACATGTGGAGTCTGCCCACAATCACTGCCCCCACTCTGTCACCAGGCAATTCCCATTCTTCCTCATCATGGACTATGAACCCTATGCTCTTCCTTCACTTATCCCTGAGACTTCCACCCCCACTGTAGAAACCTGTCTCAAACAACTATCAGCTGCTCAAAATGAAGCTCTTGCAGCCCATGAACTGGCTTGACAAACCATGATCTCCTGCTCCTGTTGATCTTTCAAACCCTTCTCAAAAGGAGAGAAGGTCTGGCTCAAGGCCCAGAATCTCAAGCAGTCAGTCACTCACCCCACATTCACCCCCAAAAGAGGAGGTCCCTTTGTCATCACAGATGTTCTCTCTCCCATTGTCTACCAACTCTGCTTACCAAAATCCTGGAAAATACACCCAGTTTTCCATGCATCTCTCCTAACCCCTTACCACAAAAACTCTGTCCATGGTCCAAACTTCCCCACTCCACCCTCAGACCTTGTAGGCAGAGAAAAAGAGTATGAAATTGAATGAATTATTCATCATAAAGGTCCAGTTGTGTGTCACTCCTACCTGATCCATTGGAAAGGATACCCAATGGAGGATGAGTCATGGGTTCCAGAACAAGACTTATGATGTGCATCCTTGCTCCTCAAAGCCTATAAGAAAGCTCACTCCCACAACTTTTCCCCTTAACTCTCTCTCACCACAACCACTCTCATGGCTATTTATACCACTGCCTACATCAACCATGGATCCACCATTGAAACATCACCTCCACTTCCTGTTCCTCCTCCTGCTAGCAACATGTCTATTTCTTCTATTTCATCAGTCGTGTCTACCCCCTCCCTGTTTTCTGCACAAGTGACTTCACCACCCTTGTGTTCCTCCTATTTTCACTATGACAACACCCCATCTGGTTGGTCCCCACCTCATTACACTACTGCCCCCAAAGATGTCCCTTCTACCATTGTTATGGTCCCAAACCTTCACAGGTTGCTAAAGGAACATAGTATTATGACCAGTGTAACAAATAATGCGTATGCGGAAGACTGAAGTCAACAGCGCCATGGACAGGTCTTCCTCTGAAGACTACAGCAATCTTCTTGGTCTGCAAGCGGATCACACGATCAGTGAGCGGTGTGCAATGGTTGTGGCGACCTCAGCTGGTATGCTGTTTGCAAGGCAATGAGTGGGCTCCCTCCAGGCACACAAGGAGTAGTTGGCTATGGACAGGTTGTGGGCAAGGCCTGTATCTGGATGTGGCCTCTGGGCAATAGGCAGCTGGGCACAGCTAGCATTGGGCAATGGCTAGCGGACTGATCCTCTGATCAGGGACAAGGTGGTGACACCTCCGTATAGAAGGTTCACAGTTACTTGATTGAGCTCTGATTGACAGAAGATCAAGATCAAGATTTAGACAAGTGAAACACCGGTTTCACAACACTGGCACAGGTGCTGACAGCAAAGACTTCGAAATCCACATAAGATTGTGTAGATCAAAGTTAGAGTTACATGGGTGGTGATTCTAGCTATTTATACTAAGCCCCTTTAGGGCCAGTTAGAGATAGAATCTCCACTCTAAAGTCTAAAAGGAAATGACGCATTGCGTCACATATGATGCAAAAGGAAAGATGCGTCGCGTCGCGTAAGATATAAAGGGAAGAGACGTGTCGCATGAAGTATAAAAGGAAAGACGCGTCACATGAGATATAAAAGGAAAAGATGCGTCGCATACCAAAAGAAGAAGACGTGTTGCGTAATATGAAATAGAATGCTGTGGGCGCAGCTCAACTAAATAAGGGAAAATGAACTGAGGCCGGTGAGTCATGATGAAAAGGACACAAGTCATATGTGAGAGAATATGACTTAGGAGTTAAAAGGTCTGCAGTATGAAATGAAAGAAGTCCGGAATGCGATTTAAGGTTGGAATAGCAAGGAGTCCAAGATGCCTTCCCACACCTCCTGTGGGATGTCCAGGTCTGGGAGGATGTTGTCCCAGAGGGAATTGGGTATCGGAGCAGATACCGATAGGTCTGGAGATGTCATGGGTGAAAGGAAAATAGTACCTCCTAGGACACTTGTAACATTACCCCCATTGTAACATTGATCCACCGGATCAATTATCTCTGTCTCCTTCATTGACATCGTGGTCGGTGAGGTCCCAGGTAGAGGGATCAATGTTGTCATCAGTGCAGTTCCAGGCCCAATGTCCAAGGGTATTACACTTTCCGCAGCGGGCAGATGAACATTTGTATTGGGAATGACCGGGGGTGGCGATGTTACAGAAGGGGCACATGTAGTGGGGGCAGTTGGGACAGATGTGTCCGGGTTCACAGCACTGGAAGCAGGTGATCCCACCGAATTGTACATGTGGGGGAAACACTCGCAACAAGGCATTATTGGAGCAAAAAATGGGACGGGGACGACCATCCATGGCAGTAGGGGAGTGATCTGGGGTAATGGGCTCGCCAGCAGATACTGCTGGAGGTTCCTCAGGTATCCCAGGTAGGAGGTGCCCTGGGGTGGTATCCATGTCGGTGGGTACATTAAGGTGGGGGAGGTGTGGCATTCCAGCAAAGAAAAGAAAGTTCCGCTGCAGAGTCAGGGG
>QFEF01001219.1:0-15885 GCA_003316035.1 Neoboletus subvelutipes
CGCCCTCTAAATGCATTGCCGTCCGCGCGGCACCATCCTATAATCAGGACCTATAAACGTATGCCACCCTGGCAGGACTCTCAGCGTTCCAGTGGCATCTTTTTACCCGCTCCGTCATGGGCAACAAGCACTCCTGCATATCTGACCCGGACGATCGACCCCAGATCAATGTCGTCAGCTCCCCTCTACCCGTCTCTCACATCACTTTAAAGTCCCACAAATCTCACCCTTCTCTCGTCAAATCCTCCTCTTCAAACGACACCCTCCACGAGAAATATCGACCCCGCTATGATAGTGACCCCTATCAGTGCATCATCCCCCCGCTCCTTCCGTCTCCTAGTATTTCCATTTCATCAACCCCCCCTCTCCTCCGCCCATCCCTGTCTGCATATATCTCCCAGGCACAATTGAGACCACTTGGGGAACAAGCATCGCCTGCTTACTCAGCTTTCTTACAAGCATACCCAGAATACCGAAATACCTGGATCATAGACACTCTCCGGCGAACTGACTTCGCTAGACTCAACCGCGTAGGCGAAACTTACGTCGACTATATGGGGGGTGCCCAACATCCCGAATGCCTCGTCCACGTCCACAGTGATTTTCTGACACAAAACATCATGGGTAACACCCATTCAGTCAGTAATAGGTGACGTTGTATTCTCGCAGAGTCTACCCAATCTCATTTGGTCCCACGATAGTTCGAGATTGTCCTCGGAATGTGCACACCAAGCCAGGGAAATGGTACTTTCATTCTTTCAAGCGCCCAGGGGTTATGCCGTCATTTTTACCGCAAATGCGACGGGAGCGCTCAAGCTCGTCGGAGAAGCATTTCCTTTCCAAGAGGACAGTTCTTTCGTTCTCGGCGCTGATGCCCATAACAGCGTGCATGGGATTCGCGAATTCGCAGCGCGACGAGGCGCTCAAGTACATTATATCCCTTCAACTCCTGCTGGAGGTTTTGAACCGTCAGTTGCCAAGGTAAGATAAGCCTACTTGTCCTCCGTGCGCCGTCTCGCCTGCATATATGCTTCGTTCTCTCACTGAACGTACTCTCCTATAGGATGTCCTTCGGAGTAACCGCCCTATTTCTTCGGGCATACCGTCACTATTCGCACTCACCGGCCAATCGAATATTTCCAACTTCAAAAATCCACTCTCAATCCTCCGCTATGCCTCTTCTCTTGGATACAACACTCTACTGGATGCCGCTGCCATGGCACCTACCTCTGTGATCTCGCTGACTGAAACCCCTGTCGATGCAATGGCTGTCAGCTTTTACAAAATGTTTGGATATCCTACAGGGGTTGGAGCGCTCATCGTCAAAGAGAGCTTTTTGGCTACATTGAAGCGACCGTGGTTTGCTGGCGGCACAGTGGATGTCGTACAAGTTCCTGGGACGCTGGTTACGAGGGCGGCGAAGCTGCATGAACAGTTTGAGGTATGTGTCAGCTAGCCCTCAGACCATATAGGTTGAAATAGCTGACTGTATGCGCAGGATGGAACAATCAACTACCTAACCCTGTCAGCGGTCACTGACGGCCTTCGATTTCTCTCTGCTTACCTCCCTTTCCTTCCGCTCCGCTTATCGTGTTTGATGCATTTCCTAACGTCATCTATGGCTGAGCTCCGTCACGACACAAACGGCATGCCCGTGGTCAAGATTCTCTCCAAGTTGCCATCTCGGCGCCTCAAGTCAATTGGCGAACAGTCCGACACCGGGTCGACCGTCGCTTTCATCATCCTCTCCGTGAGTAAAGCTTGCCACCTGTAGAAGCACGCTGATGCGATCCCCCACCTATTCAACAGCCGACCGGCGACGTGCTCCCAAACACCTTTGTTGAACACGTCGCCACGATGCACAATATCTCTCTGCGCACAGGCTGCATGTGTAATCCCGGTGGTGCCTCGGCGCTCCTCGGGATTCAAAACGTCATGGGTCGCCTCTGTGACGGTGCGACGCTCAAGGACGTCGAGAGGCTCGTGGGGCGGGAGCTTGGCGTCGTCCGCGTCAGTCTTGGGCTGGGGAGTGATTGGGGTGATGTATGGCATGTGATTCAGTTTTTGGAAGGATTTGGGGACGAGCGTCGGCGGGCGGCATGGTGGGATGCGTGGACGCAGGTGCCGATCGGGCAGGCGGTGTGATTTGTGATCACTGCGAACGTGGTGCATCCATGGTCCATTTTATTTTTATTTTCACTTCGGATGACTTGCGATCTCTTGGAGCTTGGAAACCATGGCAGTTGTATGAGGCGGATTTTCGTCCCCCGTTGAACACTCTGATGGGGAGACGAATCCGCATACGCATACTGTATATATCCCCCTTTTTTATTTCGTGGTTTGCGTACACTCGTTACCCTCATAGATTGTAGTAGCATCTGTCCTGTGACATTAGTCGTACTTAGCACGATGGATCGTTTAATTCAATCTTCATTTCGTCCTTTTGCTCGGTAGCGGGATCATATACTTGCTCTACTACAGCGACCACGCGCCAAGTACGAGCCACAGGAAAAAAAAAGGTGTTACGGTATGCACCAGCAGAATCTATCTCGTCTGCATCTCGACTGTCCCTAAACACCATCCACCCACACTCACACTTACTTCCCCCTCGCCTCCGACCATTCATTCATTCATCCTCATCCTCCCCACCCTCATCATCACCATCGTCCTCCCCCTCGTCCTCGGACACCTCCAACCCAGCCTCCCGCATCCGCACCTTGTCCCGTCTCCGCTTCGT
This sequence comes from Neoboletus subvelutipes, assembly GCA_003316035.1. Taxonomy (NCBI): domain Eukaryota; kingdom Fungi; phylum Basidiomycota; class Agaricomycetes; order Boletales; family Boletaceae; genus Neoboletus; species Neoboletus subvelutipes. The sequence goes on from QFEF01001219.1 coordinate 2,738, forward strand.
GCTCATCTCGTCGAGCAACACGAGCAGATCTTCCTGCTCCTTCTCCACGTCCTTTTTCCCCTCTTCGACGTCCGCCAACGTAGCCTCGAGATGAGCGATCCGTGCGTGGAGGTCTTTGAGCTGTCAAAGGTGTCGGTGAGCGTGTAAGCGAAACAGAGACGAGACGAGATGGGGTTGTGGTCGCGGTGTTGGGACCGTGACCAATGATGGCGAACGGAACATGGGCATGGAAGAGGGAGAGGGAGAGGGAGCACGAGACGTACCTGTGAAGAAGAGTTCGTGGTGAGGTCTTTGAGCTGGGCTTGGAGCGTGTCGATCTCGGTCGCTTGTGTGCGGATCACGTCGCGCAACGAGCTGATCAACATGGCAGACTCTGCGCTGGGGCCTACAATTCCCAAAAAAGGAGGAGTCGGAAGAGAGGAGAAAAAACGGGATCGTCAGTCTGACAATGTCCACCCGAAACAATGCAATAAAAGAAAAGAAAAAAACATACCCGAAGACGTTGAGGAAGACAACACGTTGGGGTCCGCGCTCAACCCACGCTGTACTGTATCTACTCCCCGTCAGCCTCATCTCTCACACGACCGCCAAGAATCAATCCAACGGAGACTCACAGTGGTTCGATTTCCAAAAATCAACAAAGCCCCAGTCGAACCAGATCTCGCCTTCTTGCTCGACCGGGTTCTGGTTAGGGTCTACTCCGACGCCAGCTAACGCCCGGGAAGATATGACCATCGACTCGGGCGTGATCGATTTGAATCGGTCGTCTTCGCGGAAACGCGTCATTTGACCGATCAGCGCATCAACGCCGAGTCGAGAGATGATCGGATGAATCGTCGATCTGTGCGGAGAGCAGAAAATAAAAATAAAATAGAGTAACACAGTAAGCGTGTTGGCACTGTGAAAGGAAAGGGGGAGATGATCACCAACCGTGTGATTTCACCAGGTTCGCGATTGAATTCGTAGCATAAACCTAAAACGAACGCACAGAGACCAGGAACGAGGCTTTCCGTTTCCGTGGTTTGATTGATGGGTTCCACAAGCTGTGACAGCCAAAAAAAAACTGCTCGAGACGGGCGTAAGCGAATCCGTATATAGACTCACCACGCCCAATCCACCAGCTTCGAGAAACTCTCTGACGGCCTTGGGTTCCTCCCAGAGCCATTGTGACAACAAACAAAGATACCCCACAATCAGCCGTTCCCACTCCCTCACTTCCTTCTCGTCCGCGACGTCGACCCGCGATTTCAACAGGAAAGACAAGGTGAGATTTTCGGTGAAGACTTGGATAAGACTTTGTGGCGCATCGTCGTCGTCCGGCTCTGGAACATTGGGTGGCAGCGGTGTGCCATCAGCTGGGACGAAAAAATGACCTTGACCGGGTGTGGAGGGTGGAAGCGATGAGGAGGGCTTGATGGATCGTGCGAGCGCTTTGCAACGCGGAGAGGATATGAATAAATGCGCGAAGAGGAGAGTGGCAAAGTGGGTGGTCGTGACGTTCATGATGTTGAGTGGGGAGGTGGGTGGGATACACAAGGCATGGAGGAGTGGGGAGATCATCGGAGCTGGCGTTGGGGCTGCAACGAGGGTTGGTACGATGAACCCCGCAGAATGTGCTGGAGTGAGAGCGCACCTTCCGGGGGGAGCATGCCTTGGATGATCGCTTGCTTGATCTCCTCTTTGCGGACAAAATTCTTGGGATATTTGAATGGACGAAGCGAAAGTTGAGATGGAGTACTTACACCGAACACGTTGAGAGCGGCGCCACGCAATTCAAGAGCATCATTCAACCGTCTGTCACCGTATAAACCGTTGTACTCCCCATGCAAGGCGAGCTCTACGAGCATGTCGAGTGCAGATGCAGGCTCTAATCTATCCCATTCTTCATCATTTGTCTCAGGAACGGGCATGTAGGGTGTCAAAATGACGTCAGACAAGGGGAATGCAAAATTACTGGGAAGTAAACGCAGAGCCTGTCGGGCATGAGATCAGGGAATGTGGTCAAGTGAGTGCTTACCTGGGTCTTCAGGGGAGTAGGTGCATTCGAGGCGAGCGCAAGCTCCACAAAACATCGGACGTACAACATCGTCTCTTGATTCTAGAGCACAATCAGTCGAGATGATAATAAGACGACAAGGATGGTACTGACGCTGCTGCCCTTGGAACCAACTAGCATACCCATGATCCCAAGAACGAGATTTACGTTGGCGGTCTTTTGTTGATCCCAGAACTGCAACGCAAACTCCTGGGGAGGACAATCCTGCAGTTGGAGATTTGGTGGAAAGAGCAACAGGGAACACAGGAGGGCTGGCAGCGATGTTTCACGGAAGTAACTCTGCGCAACTCAGTATCGCTAGCAAACAAAGAGTGGAAGACATACCTGATTTGAAGCATTGAATCGCAACAAGCCATCTGCACACCGTAGTGCATCATGAGTGATGACCCCACCTTCGACCCCACGCTCCTGAGTGACGATGTTGAATAGCTTCTCGAAAGCACCCTCGAAAGCAAGGACCTTCTGGATATCGGGACTTTGCGAAATCAATAGCTGTATCATGACGATGCTTTCTAGGAGTATCCGCGTCAGTATGAGGAAGAAAACGATCCAGTTCTGAGATGCTCATCTAAAATGGTCGAATGACTCACCATTTCGAATGATTTCACGCTTGTCCTCCAACACCAATATGGTACTGGGTGCGCCATTGGGTGCCTTGAGAAAGTATCCCTGGACCACTGAACGCCTGTTCTGAAGCAGGGTTGCCAACAGCTGCAGCGTCGCATAGCGAAGGTAGAAATGAGAGTTGCCGAGAAGGGTGAACAAGGTATGGGTCGCTTGTTCGCTAGCGAGAAAGTAGTCGGTATGCTTGAGACTGAGCTCTTTCGACGGTGACGGTTCGTCGACCTCGCACAGATGATGGAGCGTTTCGAGGACGGCTTTCCCGATGTCTGCATCGATTTCCGCGTCATTTTGCAAGACGTGTATGAGTCCGGGCAGGGCTCTTTCGCCGACCTCTGCTTTGCAATCTCGGGTGAGGCCTTTGAGAGATAGGACGGCAGCGCGTCTGTCGGCGAGGAGCGTCGAGGGAGATAGGCGGTCGCTGAGCTTGGCAATCGTGTCGGTTGGGGACTGGGGCGCGCCTGTCGGCCCTCGAAGGGCAATGTAGGTTTGGGAAAAAAAGTCCATACGAACCCGAGCAGTAGGCAGCGGTGATGCCGTCGTTGTCGTACGTAGCGGCCGGAACGATGAATGTGGAAAAGGTGACACGGCGATGACTACTTGTACACGGCTTGGTCACGACGCCCAACACCCACATCACTACATACATCGTTACGAACGAGGACCTCCGTGTCGAGCGTGTCCTTGGCTGAACTCGATTGTTTTTACATACTCCCCCCCCAGTCTCCGCCGGGACCAGGGCAGGTCTCCGACTCGTCAGAACCTCATTGACACAGTGACATAACGACCCACGCCGCGCGAGATTTTTTCGAGCAACGTTCTCGACACAACCCCCTTCCGGTGCGTCCTTGTATCGCACTGTTATCCGTGTCTCGGCGCCCGACGACCGCATTTGCATTTCAAGACAAGAGCTGAGACACCAATCACATAATGGTCTGTGAACAGTTGGATACCTCCGCTCTTGTATTTCCGCTCCAGGCATGGAATCTTTTCCCCATGACAAAGTAGACGAACCCACGCGACTCCCACATGCGATCATTCGATCGAGGGTCGCCCCCGAAGGCCCAGTCTCCTGACCCCAACATGTAAGATGTATGACACAAAGTAAACTCACCCTCTTTTAGCCGCAAACATTCACCATGCCCACATACCTACGGCTTGCCTCTTCAAGCAGCTTCTTGTCCTCCTTGAGACATCGATCATCCGGCGGCTCGGCTCGGCGTCGACGGCTTCATCATACTGTCGCTGTCATGCTGTAACGCTGGAACAATGCGCCATCTCATCATAAATTCTCAACCTTCTCCGTGTTTGCTCATCCCACTCGTTCACCATGTTCTCTAGCTCCGTAGTAGCTTGGCTGACTGCCCTCGCTCTCGCCTATGCCTTGTTCAAGCGTTACACTCGCCCATCTTTGCCCAAGATCCGTGGGCCCAAGTCATCCTCGTTCCTCCTTGGTAGTTCCCCTCTTTTGTGTCCGCTCGCCACATCATTGACATCGTCCAGGGAACTTGTGCGAGTTATTCCAACGTCCGGTCGGTCTAACTGACTTTGAATGGCAATGCCTCTATGGGGACGTCGTCCGCTTCAAAACTATCTTTGGAGCAAGTTCGACCGATCACAAGTTTCGTATTGGTATCTAACTCTCTGTCTTGTCGGATTTTAGGGGGATCAACTTCTGCTCGCCGATCCAAAAGCATTCCAATGGATATTCAACACTGAGGCCTATTCTTATCCAAAACAACCCAATCTCCGCGTCATTTCCCGGATGATCAACGGAAAGGGGTTAATTTGGGCCGACGGTAATTCCAAGTGCTCCACCATTTGGATTTCTGATGACCGCTCGACAGGCGAAGACCATAAACGGCAAAGGAAGATCCTCCTTCCGGGTTTTGGTGTGCCGGAATCAAAAGCCTTCTTGAGCGTCTTCAGGGGATGTGCTGAAGCTGTGAGTTCATGCATGATCTCCCGCCTGCCTTTACCGGTCTTACTTCTGATGTAGATGTGCACGAAATGGATGGAAGCCATTGGAAGCAGTAGTGACCAGAAAGTCGTCCTTAATGTTCCAACTTGGCTCTCCCGTGGAACATTGGATGCCATTGGTCAAGGTAGGTCCTTCTTTCCGCGTGATGAGAATGAACCCTCCAGCTTCCCTCCAGCTGCATTCGATGTCCAATTTGACAGCATCGACAACGATGACCATCCCCTGTTCAAGAAGTACAACAATCTAATGTCAGTTCTCTCGCGAATTTTCTCTTTGGACTGTAACGTGACTCTGTGTTGTTCCCAGGAGCGACGTTTTTGGACGTCCCTCTGCACAACAGATTTTCACAACGGCAGTTTCCAAGTACATTCCGCTATGGATCCTCGAGTGGATGGCTGATTACGGATCGAACCCTCGGCTTAAACGCGCGCGCGAGGGGAAAAAGGCGGTCACAGAAGTAGCAAAGGAATTGGTGCGGGAGAAAACCGAAACACTGTTAGCAGGAGAGGGGGGCCGGGACATCTTCAGCCTGCTTGGTAGGCGACGTTAAGCATCCCTCATCAACGATACTGACCATCATGCAGTCAAGTCCAACATGGACACAGAGGCAAAGACCAAGATGTCAGAAGAGGAGGTGTTATCTCAAATGCGGTGCGCAGCTTGGGTTGATCTTTGCCTTTTAGTCGCTCGTCTGACGACATCGTCAGTACGATCCTGTTTGCGGGACATGAAACAACGTCAAACTCGTTAAGCTGGATCCTCTTGGAGCTTGCGCAGCATCCGAAAATGCAGTCTAGACTCCGCGGTGAGATCCGAGCGACGGAGGCTGCTATCCGAGCACGCGGTGATATACAGTTTACGATGGCGGAATTCGATGCGATGCCTTACACCACGGCAGTGATTAAGGTACATAATGCGCTCCATATGCGCTCTTTTGACTCATTCTGTGCTTCGTGACCAGGAAGGATTACGGTATCACCCTGTGGTGCCTCACGCACAGCGTATTGCTGATAAGGATGATGTTATTCCCCTTTCCCGACCAATTACTACGGAATCTGGTGAAGTGCTCACTGAAATAGCCGTCCCAAAAGGGACGCGGATAGTGGCGTCGATCGCTGCGTATAATCGGTCAGCCGTGCAACTTATATAATTGTCGCATCGCTTATCAGATATTCCACAGTATTCCAGAGCTATGGGGCGATGATGCACACGAGTTCAACCCTGACCGATGGTTGGATGGTGTGGCAAACGGAAAGAAATCTGTGTCCATTGGTGTTTATGCAAACTTGTAAGGCATGCTTGCATATTATTCGGGAGTCCATTTTAACATCTTTGTTAACAGGATGACATTCTTGGGCGGCGTCCGTGCATGCCTGGGGTGGCGTTTTGCGTACGCAACCTTTTTTTACTGTAAACGAAGGATACTGAACAGATCGCGAACGTATCTGCCAACAGCGTGATCGAGATGCAAACATTTCTGGTGGAAATTGTTGGCAAATTCGAGATTACGATGACGGATCGATCTGAAAAGGTTCGCCGAGGGACGTCTTTCGTGATGGTTCCGGTGGTCGAGGGTGAGGTTGAACTTGGTGCTCAATTACCGTTGGCGGTGTCGGTCGCGGCGCGTGAGGACGACGTTTGAGGGGAAGAATGTAGATCACTGCCATCTTGTCGTTTGACGTATTGATTCCGCGGAGTATGCACGGGTACGAATTCAACCAGGTCCGATGACCAGGGTGGAGCTGAGTAACCTAAGCAAAGGCATTCTATTACTATTACAGAGTTCGCTCGCCTGTGTTGCAACGTAACTTTTCATTCTGTCGAGGAAGCACTGGTCTAGAGGGGAAAACGGCGCACTTGTGACAGCGCCACCAAAGATTCGAGTGCACAAAACGTCGATCTTGTGGAGCACTGCGGGTTAGACTTCCACGATTGTGGCGTGAGCGTGCACCACCAAGACGCTGCCGTCGACTGTGTGCGGTTTTCCTTCCCTCAGAAGCGCAGTCGATGGGAATGGATGCCCCGAATTTTGAAGGTGTCAGCGTGTCAGTGCGTTCTACTAGCACCGGGGGTGTGGAGTCCGCCAGCGCCATAATGCGGACCTGCGGTGGCTACGACCTGCTCCTTGCGTGATCCAAGACCAAGGTGTGTGCGACGATGGGGACGTGGTGATCATGATAGGGGATCTCCATTTAGAGTTGTCAGATGTGCTGATGCCAGCATCACCACATAAAAATCGGGCTAGCCTTCATCGCCTCGTCCGCACTGCAGCAGAGAGTTTGGTGATAATAATTCTCATCCGTCCAGCACCGAGTGCCTCGGAAGGTGCGGCCTTTCATTTACAAATCAAGATTAATTTATTCCAGCTCGCCCTTTTATTGATCAGGGAGTTCCTCCAGCTCTTTAAAAATCCCCCGTCTCGCTCCAGTCCACGCTATCACCTTTTCCCTCTTGTTCTCATCACCATCATGCTTGCAGACAACACTCGCACCCTCCCCACTGACCTCTTTACCGAGCTCACCGCTGCAATTCGCGGTGATGTTTATCTCCCGACAGATCCAAAGTATGTGATGGATCGTGCTCTTCATTTTTCGCTCTTCCATTTCCTCTAGTTTCGTAGACTACTCTAAAATGTTCAACGGCGACGTCAAGGTCGCGGCCATGGCCGTGGCGTGTCCCCTGGACGCCCAAGACGTCAGCCAGTGAGTCGCAAGCACACTTCGGGAACACGTGCATCCGCTTCTGACACCGCGCGCTCGCTTCCAGAACCATCGTTTTCTGTCAGAACCACTCTCTCGCCGTTTCCATCAAAGCAGGCGGCTATGGTACAGCTGGCTGGGCTGTCGGTGGTGATATCATCGTCGATCTGAGCAGGATAGTCCAAACAGATATCGAATCTCCAAAGGACGATGGATCCTTTACCAGCATCAAAGACATGCCGCCACCCGGCAGCAAGGGAAAGGAAAGAGCGGCGCCGAACATCTCGGATATTGCGGCGAGTGGCAAACGCAGAAGAGACGAAGACGCAGATCTCCGTGTATATGTTGCGTCCTCCCAGTTTGTCGAAACGTTTCTCCATCCCGCAATTGCATCCGAATCTCTCCACCCATCCAATCGCCGAAGATTGGGTACCTCTCTTCAAACCGATGACTATTCCCCTCAGATTACTGCCAACCCCGCGATGACTGGCGAAAGTATTCCAGTATCATGGCCCCCAAACCCATTCGCACGGTCAGCGGCACCCACCCGGAGCATCCCGCCGACATCTCCCTCATCTCCGCCTCCCCTGTCTTCATCAGTTGCTGCAGACCCGTTTGGATACCTTGATGACGGCCCGGTCCAGAATCCTCCAACCGTGCCTTCGACATCTCGACTTGTGCGGTTTTTACCTGGCTCAATGTTTGCTTCGCCGGCATTCCTTTCTTCCACGCAAAACATGCTCACCTACGCAACCCCTATCCATCCACACGCTTATGTCACCTTTGGTGCAGGAATGAGACAAAAAGAGGTTGATCAATTCTGTGCTGCCAACCCCTTGGAAGCGCAATCGTTGGCGGGTGGACGTAGCGCTGTGCCGTACCACATCCCGTTGTTAGTAATCCTTCACACCCGAAATGATAGCCTGACGCGAACAACCGATTTAGTGCCGCTCATCCAGCTGGTTCTGCTGTCATGCTTCTTGGAGGCTTTGGCTTCCTTGGCCGTCTTCACGGATTGAGCATCGATAATCTTGTCGAGGCTGAAGTGGTGCTCGCAGACGGGCGCATTGTGATCACCAGTGAAACGGAACATCCAGGTCAGTCCCGTGATGTTGCACCCGTTCGCGCGATTTGATCACACTCCAGACCTTTGGTGGGCGCTTCGAGGTGCCGGTCCGGCCTTTGGTGTTGTTACACGTTATAAGGCCAGGGCCTTCCCAGTCCCTGTAGTGTTTGCTGGCAGTCTCATTTAGTGAGATCCACGGTCGTTCGTTACTTAACACCAGTGTTCATTTTTTTTCCTCCACAGTCGCTTCCACCGAGCGACTGCGCCGTCGCTCATCAAGCATTTCCGTGACTGTGTCAAGGGCGCACCGCGTGAGCTCTATGCCAACGTTCTCCTCACGGCAGGACCTGCCGGTCAGGACTCCCTCGTCGTCATCCAGATGTGCTATGTTGGGCCTAGGGTAAAGGGACAAGAATTTCTTCAGGCCATTTCGTCTTGGGATGGTGAACGTTGCTTGCTCAACGAAGTGGACGAGAAATCCTTCCTCCATCAGCAAGACAGTGTTGCCCAGGTGCTGAGAGGGAAAGGTATGTCATTAGCACCACCGTTTAGTTCTGAAGGATATTGAAAGTACATCGACGCAGCGGGAAACAAGTGGTACATTCGCTCCGCGCTGATCAACTCCCTCCCTGACGACATCGTCAACAAGACGGTGTTGCAGTTCGCCGAGACACCCGTTGGCTGCAGTACGTAACTTCAAGTTTTGAAATCGATTCTGCTGACGATTAATGGACAGCTTGGCTCTTCGAGCTCGCTGGAGGAGCCCTGTTGGACTTTGAGAACAATAGCTTGCCAAAGTCCCAACGTCAGGCGGCGTTCACTGTAGCTGCACTTCATCAATGGGACATTGACTTTGAGGATGCACGATGTGTCGAGTCTGCCGAGGAGGTAGGTGTACCCCAACATCCTTTCTCTCTCTCTCTCTCTCTCTTCTGCCGCTTTCTCACGACATTTTCAACGCTGCGAATCCAGTGGATTGCGGAGACGCTCGCCCCAGTCGCCATCGGTGGTCCTTTCCCCAGCGTAAGCCTTTCCATGCTCGATGATGTCGAGGTGTCCCAACTCCATGAGCAGTTCTTAGGAAGACATGAACTGCCCGGCCGTGTTATGGCGTGCTTTGGAGAGAATTGGAACAGGCTCTGTGAAGTGAAGCGGACATACGATCCGTCCAACTTTTTCAGAAATTCGCTCTGGCCGCTCAATGTCAACGGCGACGTCGTCCCACCCCAGGAACACGAGCCTGAACATGTGCAATTCTGATCAAAAGATGGATCGCTAACGCTTTACTCAACTGGCCTGCATTTTCTCGGTTTTTTTTTCTTTTTTTCGATTCTTGAGATCTGACTTGGGAATGGGCATTTGACGATTTCTTTCCTCTAAATGGAAACCATGCATGTTTTCTATTCTCGCTTCTTCTGACGCGATTGTGTGAATATGGTATATTGAGCGACGTAGATTGAATATGGATAATTTGGCACGAACATGATGGAACTTTCCAAGGAGAAAAAAAAACAAAAACAGAAAAAGGATCTACGATCCATCCGATGCACAGCCCAGGATTATTGTCGGTTCCCAAGGCTGAGCTCGATGTCAACGGTAAGATTAATAGCCGCTAATTGACTCAAGGCCCTTTTGTATATGCGTAAAAGCTCGATCGTGGTGGACCTTCACCTTCAACAACCCCAGAGTGCGGTGGCCACCATATCATGGACCAATCGTTCACCAAAAACCCAAGAAATGGAGCCACCTTTGTCGGAAGCAGTTCATGTACGATCCATTGCATCTACTTATCAGCAGGTCCGTGACATGGAAACAGTGGCCCGCTGTTCCCCTTTCCCCAAAAACGTGGGGACCCCCAATTCGGTGTACGGCCATATCGTGCGCGAGGTGACGAGATGACTCTGAGTCAATGTCGCCTAGTGCCACATGTATGCACTATGCAAATATCTCATAGTTCGAACGAAAACGTGACCTTTTTAGGGGTAGGACAGGCAGAACGGGTTCATAGACACGCGGGTATTCTTGAACGAGGAATGACAATCATGGTTTACTTGATCCGATGTTCTAGAAGAGAAGGTGAGGACAACGGACAACGGTTACCTGGGACGTTCTGGAACGCCGTGGAGTAGAAACGAAGAAGAGAGCGGACTGGTGGGTATTTTTATCGTTCTTCTCGTTCTTACCCGTTCCTTCTTCGTCTTCTCTATGGTGGCCAATTCTCGCCTTGCCGAACGACGCCGATCTGTCACCAGAACAAAACGCATACGAGGTACATTGCCACGGGCTAGATTCGGAGAAGAAATGACAAGTGAAGCGCCACTTGGGCCGCCCTGGGAAGCAACGTTGGTTCACGTGTCCATAAAAAATGAGCAAACGTTTCCCAGGGAAATACCAAAGCCTTGATTTCGTTCACGGGCTCCTGTTTCGGACGACCCGGTTCCAGCATGGTGACTGGGAAAAAGGGGAACAAGGGAAACCTTCTGCCGGGTAAGGCTGTTGAGGGACCACAAACCTCCTTGTAGTGTGCGGTGCGGTGCGGTAGGGTCCATTCCAGGCAGAGAAAAAGATATATATAAATAGGGACGTTCTCCTGACCCCCAAATGCCCGCATCAGTAACAGCGCAAGTACGGCAGTTCCACGCTTCATCGAATTTTGTTTGTTAATACCCGCAATCAGAAGACATGACTGGCGTTCTGTTTCCTCATGGTGGGATATAAACGGAATTGTGAAACCCAGGATACGTTTTAGGAAAGATCAACTGACCAGTGAACGACAGAACGTAAATGCTTCAGCAATCAGACAGTGCAAATTCCGGTGCGAGTGAGCGTGTATCTGACCGTTCGTCGTGGGCCATAAGTGGGGATTGAGGTACAGAGGCAGTATGAGACTCTGCTCTCCCCGAGTGCTGGGACTCATCATGAGGTGTGCCCTGCAGCCGGATCTCCGCTCCACCAGGTCGAAATATCCCCGAATAGAAACAGAATTCTCCGAGACGCAATTTGCCAGACTTGGCAGGCTGCTTCCCAGAGCTGCGCCGAGTCCCGGAGTGGGGGGATCAGGTGACGCGAACACGACGCTTTTTTGATTATTCAGAAAGTCATGCACGACGAGACGTGCGCAAATGCATCAACACGACACACAACTTACCGCATGTTCACATAGGTCTATATACAATTATGGACCTTCCCGTGGTTAGCTCTGATTGGACCGAACTGCTAACGGTGATCGTCGTTTGAGTTAGGGGTGCGCGGAGGATAAGTACCCCTCAGGAGAATGCCGGACTCGGGAGAAAGCGTCTCGGGGTGCCGCTTTCCCCTTGGGCCTGGTGCCTGGGAATGCGATGAATAACAGAATTTGTCCTTGTTCTTTGCAGAAGATCCGCGAGCCATTGAAGCACGAGAACTCATAACGCCAAGTTCAACAAAAAGGGTCCGTGCAACAAAGGCAACACTCGGCCGGTACACCAGCTTGGTGCTTGTCATCGAAGGTTGGAGAAAAATCTCGTTAAGAATTTTTTCGTCATGGGCGGAGCGTCCCAAACTCACCTCGTATCAAAGATGATATTCAATTTAACTTTTGTCGATATTTGGGGATTGCGTTTCCGGGCGGTTGAACAAAGTGCACGTCGATCATGCCGCACCCAACCGTCCGACGTTGGCTCGATTCATAGGTCTTTCAGGCACGTTTTTGGCGGAATAAACTAGAAGGGTCATCCCCGAGACCCACCACTAAGCACTCCTAAAGAGAGCCAAAGGCAGACGTTCACGAGCGTGAACAAAGCTGTCGGCTCACGATCGACTTTCAGAAAATGTGCGTATAAAGACGTCCAAGCCATCAATAGGGCGGCAAGGCAACCTGCAACAACGGCTTTGGGGCATGGGACCATCCCTGAATTCGCTTCTTTTGCAAGACGTCCTCCAATTAAAAGCCCTGGAATGGGCTTACAGTAGTAAGGTCGACAAGCGATAACGTTACATACCGCCTTTGCAGACTTATTTCATGTCTCGTGATAGGTAATCTGCTAGTGGGCTAATGGTACATATACGGGTATAAAAATAAGATCTTTTAACCTAGAAAAAGCCTTAGTACTTACCCCAGGGCCCTTAGCACTCGCGACTATCCTGCAATTTTTTGGGGGATTCCCCTTTATCCGCATCTGCCCTCTTAAGAAGAATTGTGAACCAAGAGTTAAAAATGAAAACTCACATGCCATCACACACAGCTGGCGATCTTTTTGGGCATATATTATCGGTCAATGTATGCTTCCGAGCCAAAGCTGCCATTTCTGTCACCTTGCTTGTCAAGGTCTTCCACTGTTGCGGCTGTGCCAATGCCAAATGTCCACACAGCCAAATAGACAGTTAAAATAATTCACAAGGCTAAATAATAATGAATTGTGTATCCATCAAAATAACTTAAATATTCCTACAGCGAATGCCGGGCGGATTATTGTTTTAGACTGCATGTTAAAATTGACGAAAGGGTGTCTCGTTGTAGTTGATAAATCGAGTCAACTTTATCAGTGGTCTTATCAAAAATTTAACAGAAGGACGACGCTGGACAAGCATGTGTGGCGGCAGCGCCGCCCGCATGTTACATAAGATACGCTCTTGGGACCGTGGGAATATATGTGACTCAATCGCCTACTAATTATAACTCGGTTCTTCTGGTCGGCAGATCTCATATTGAAGCTTGAAGTAGTATAACTTGAAAGTTTGAGCGAT
>QFEF01001223.1:2175-22442 GCA_003316035.1 Neoboletus subvelutipes
ATGCATGTCACGCCTCATGTATTTAATCTCTATCTCTACATTGGTAGATCCATAGTACACATGTGTACATAGTAGAGTGCTATATAAACCCAGAGACTTGACCAGATAATCCCCAGTCTAGTTCTCTTGGGAATTTCTCCTCTCAAAGAACCACTCAGTAGTATCAGTCCTCTTCTCCTTTTCTCTAGTCTAAGTGTTCAGTGCAACCTAGAGTCATTTGACATTTGAGGTTGTTTCATTATTTTACAATGTTGGATACAATGAGGAAAAGAAATAGTTTTTTCTACCCAATCAATATTGGGATTATGGCAGTAAAGCTAATCATATCCAATGATTAATCAATGGGTGCCTATTTCAGAAACATAGGTATCAATAACTTTGAAATGTCCTTAAATACAAATAAGTGTACATGCTTGGGTAATTTCCCCAATGGATGAAACAACCCAAAAGAGTATAACTCTAGGTTGACACTTTGAACACTTAGACTGATGGAGAAGAGCTAACTAACTAATTGAGTGGAACTCTCAAGGATTGGTAAACTCCCAAGAGAACTAGACTGGAGAAATCTCTGTCATAGTCTCTGGGTTTATATAGCATTTCTGTGTATGTACATGTATACTACGGATCTACTGATGTAGAGACAGTGATTAAATACATGAGGCAAACATGCATCTAGCATGAGGTGCAGAGATTAAAAGAGTGTGGACACAGCATGTTGTGGCAGAATGGAAGAGAAGCCTAACATGTGCTTGACATGAGGCATGGAAATGAAATAGAAGAAAGAAGGAGTGGATATGACTGTGAGAGATCATATATACTTATATGGATAAATTAAGGTATGAAGAGAGTTCTTGACATCAAGTCTAGACTCTATGAGAAGTGAGCATCTCTGAGCACAAGTGAACCAGCTGAAAGTGAACTAGCTTCAGTCTAGGGATCACATGATCTAGTCACATGACTTCGAAAAGATAAGATTAGATAGAAAGAAAAGAAAAGAAACAACTATGTTCCTTTAGCGACCTGTGAAGGTTTGGGACCGTAACAATGGATCTATTAGATCTGTCAGCATTGTTTACAGGAATAGATTTTTTGAGATTAAAAATGGAAATACCATATCTTTGTACATATCATTGGTTGATGAAAGTGTGGAAGGCTCCAAAATCCAATAAGGACTTAAACAATTGGAATTGCCAACTTCCAGATTGTTTCCAGAACACCTTTGTCTCAAGTGAGAATTCTCCACCAAATGACAGTGAGGATGTTCTGTGAGCTGTGGTTGAATTGTTGAGGGATTTATAAATAGATATTTTTTATTTTTGGAATGAGGGAATCAAGTACACTATTTTTGAATTCTGGTGCCATGCTCAACTGAGTTGCCCTTTCAGAATTTGAATCGAATATATTTAAAAAAATGGAATTGAGATCTGATATAGGAAAATCTTTTTCTGTACATATGCCACCCTCGAGCATTTGCTCTTGTCCTTTTGAGTCTGGTGCTATGTATTTCTCTGATGGTAAGAAAGAAGAAGAAATACATAAGTTCATAGAAACCCCTGATTCTATGAACTTTGTCCTTTTAAAGCCTCAGCTGCTTGCTGGTGAGCCTCAACTTCAAACTTGTCTCTGTAATAAGCTTTGGCTTCTGCCGAAACATAATTTAAGGTTGCCAGGACTGTGGGGGCAGCTGGAAGCTGCAGCAAAGGCCTTCCAGTATAATGTTGCTGTGTCTGCAGGTGGAGTGGTCATTACATATTGACCGGAGGTGATATCCCAAACATATTGAGATCGGGCTTGAGGCAGGAAATGCTGTTGTCTCTTGTTAGGATTGGTGTCAAAGTCAGGCCAGATATGGCCAACCTTTGGGCATTCATAACAGGTCCTTGTTTCTTGGCACAGAGGCTGTGCCTGCTGCACACCAATTTCCATTGGTGCTCCATGACCTGGTTGGATTGCCTGTGCGGTGGGTGAGGGGGAGGTGGATAAGATTGTGGTTGTTGACTATAAAGTCATGGTTGGATAGGATGGGGAGTATAAGCAGCATTTTTGGCAGGTCCCCTTTCAACCACCATTTGCTCTAACACTCTTTCTATTTTCAGGTATCCACTCTTCATTTCAGTTAAAGAGAGGATGTGGAAATTGCTAGACTTGTTCATCCAGAGCATATAATAGATGTGATAATCTACCACCTTTTTCAGTAGTTCCTTCACATGCTCTTCTTCCACCATTTCCTCATTTTGCAGGACTTTGAATCACTGCAAAAATTGGTTGATGGGGAAATTCCCCTGTTGTAATGCCTCAAGCTTCTTCAGACTTTCATGGGCAAGAATGTCAATTTGGAAATAATCTCATATATCCTTTTTGAGATTTTCCCAGAAGGGCCAGGCTTTTTCTCCCAGCTTTCATCCATTAACATTGTTGGTTTCCTCACTTTCATACCAATGCTTGAGATGAATTTGCGCATATCCTTCAGCTCTTTTTTCAAACTTGGAAAGGACTGTGATTGCTCAGAGTTTGTCTGATTTCCAAGTCTGAGGATCTATCCAAAGGAACATTTGAATCCACCACAATCTAAATTTGGATTGGTTTCCATTCCACTTTTCAGGATCTGTGATCTTCTTTGTAATGGATGATTTTTCTTTTTCTAAATTTAATTCACCAAGTTGGTGAACTAGTTCATTGAGATCCACTGGCAACATCTTATTCTATATAGTCCTTGGTAGAATGTAGGAGAAGAAAGTATTTTTTGAATGCTTCCTTTTTTGTGAGTCAGATACAACAACACTCTTCTTTCTTCTCTTTTGCTAGATGGTGCAAAGCAGCCTGGGTAGCAATCCTTTTTCTACATTTGAGGGCATGAAGACATATTCTTCCTGTCATATAACAGCTGCTTCTTCCTTATTGCTTAGTATCTTCCAACCAAGCTTTGGGAATTCAGCAAACTGAACAACGTAAAAAGTATCAGTGGAATCGGAGATAGTATCTTCTTTGGCTAAGGGTAACATAACAGGTTCTCTGGGGTCCACAAAGCCCAGGAACAAAACTACACATATACTAGTTTGTAATCAAGAGATGCTCTACCTCCACAATGCTTGTGGGACTAACAAAATGAGATAGACTCGGCTTGGGACTGCATGACCACAGTGGCTCCCAATTGTCCTTCACAAACAAGGCTTGACCATTGCACAGCTATCACTTCAATGGAGGGACTGAGAAGTTTCAACTAGTCTGACTAAAGCTTGTGGCTGGAACCACAACACTCTAAAGGTACAAGTGTGAAGAAAATAAAAATGTGGGAAAGCTCCTGTGGGCACTCCTTAATCCTAGAGTCCAGGTAGTGTATCAAGTCTAGTCCAAGTGTAATGACTCTCTAAGAAAGCCACTAGCTGGATGACTATCTTTCAGTGCACACCAACACTGGCAAGGTAATGAGGAAGCATAGAGTTGTTATTCTTAATCACGCAGGATATAAACCACAACAATGACAAGTGGATTAGACTAAGGTAACAGGCTAATACATGACAGCCTTTATAGTACTGAGAGATGTGCACAGACCAAGCAGTGCATGAGAGGAATTACTTCATATGAATATAGTATAGTGAGAGAGTTTTCATTAGTAATTAAATAAGAAGAGAAGTAAATGGAGATTAATAATATGAGGTTATGATGTCATGGGTCTAGACTTGTTTAGTCATCATTTCCCATAGTCATGTGCTCAAAGGTATAGAGTAGTGAAGAAATAAATGTAAAGTGTAACAATTGAAAAAGTTTGAAAATATTACTATTCATAACACATAGAGCCTATTTCCTTGGACTCATGCCCCAGCAGCTAAGAAGTTCTCATAGGACATGCAGGAAACAATAGAAGCAGCACAAAAAATATGAAATGAGCACAA
This sequence comes from Neoboletus subvelutipes, assembly GCA_003316035.1. Classification (NCBI taxonomy): domain Eukaryota; kingdom Fungi; phylum Basidiomycota; class Agaricomycetes; order Boletales; family Boletaceae; genus Neoboletus; species Neoboletus subvelutipes. Next base: position 6,069 of record QFEF01001223.1, read on the forward strand.
GAGTGGATGAAGCTCAATGCAGATAAACACTGTTCAGCTCCACTGAGCTATGAAGTTGGCCAGCAAGTCTGGCTCAGTACTGAAAACTTACACTTGACACGTGCCAGTTGCAAGCTGTCAGAGAGATGGCTTGGACCTTATGTAATCACAGAGTTAGCTGGATCTAACACCATCAAATTAAATTTACCAAAAACAATGCAGATTCACTCCATTGAGAATGTATCTCAAGTTAAGCTGTACAATGAATGTCTAGATGGGCAGTCCTCTAACTGGCCAGGATCAATTAAAGTCACCAAAGACCAAGACAATGAATGGGAGGTTGAGTACCTTGTCGAATCTTGCATGAAAACAGAAAACTCAAGTATTTGGTCCACTGAAGGGGCTATGATGAAACAGATTGAACCTGGGAACCAGTGACAAATCTTACAAATGCTAAAGAAGCTATTCATGACTTTCACAACACCCACCCTTCTGCACCTAGAGTGATTGGAATCCCACCCAAGCATTTCCTCCTTGAATTTACAGCAGTTTGCAAATCTCTGTGGAAAACAAATTCTGAAAAGCCATGCCTTGGAGATAGCTGGAAAGGACCCCAGGCGCAGCTGAGTGAGTGGTGTGCACAGCTGAATAAGCATGTTAGTTGATTTTGCACCATGCCACCACCAATACTCTCGCATGACTGGGCACCATCAACTCCTCACCTTGGCCGACATCACTTTCATCTCCACCATTATTCAGAATCACAACACCATCTATCTTGATGAGCTTCAGCATGAACTTTGGGCCAAGCATCATAAATTTGCCACACTTTCAAATCTTCTTCAAACACTCCAATGTCTTTCCATAACCTGGAATGTTGTTTCATCTTCAGCTGCAGAGCAAAATGAAAAGACATGTGCAATCTACATGAATCGCATCACCGCTGATGTACCAGATCCAAACATGCTCATTTTCATTGATGAAGCAGCTAAGGATAAGTGGACGTCTACCTGCCAACATGGGTGGTCAAGAAAAGGAGTTCACTGTTGTGTTAGCAGATGCTTTGTTCAAGGAACAAGATACTCCATTCTTCCTGCCATCACTCTTGATGGTATCATTGCATACAACATCATTGAAGGATCAGTTGATAGTCAGCGCTTCATAAGATTTTTGGAGGAACATATGGTATGTCTTTGCAGTTCATATGTGCTGTATTGACTTATCTTTGGTACAGATGCCTCTCACCAACCTGTATCCTGGTTCCTGCAGTGTTATCATCATGGACAACTGTCACATCCACAAGACTGAGGAGGTCCATGCACTCATTGAAGACATGCACTGTACATATATCAATGCATTGTTCTTCACCTACTAACTTCCACTAGTTTGCAAGCTTATTTTCCTCCCCCCTACTCTCCTGATTACAATCTGATCGAACAAGCTTTTTCCACAATCAAGGCATACTTTCAGTGCTACCCTGATGACTTCTCGATGACCATGATTGTGCATGCTTGTCAGAACATTACTCCTGACAAGGCAGAAGGATATTTTCAGTTGTCTGGTTACATTGTGTAGTAGTACTATGGTTGTAGAGCATTGTAGATTTCCACCACAATGAATGTATGATTGTCATTGTTGTAACAAGTCTGCAATGGAAACAACAGCAATATATTTGATCTGGTAAACAATATGGTGACTGACATATGTATTACTTGAAGAAAGTATCCAAACTGTCATCATTAATATCCTTGCAAATGATAAATCCTTGTGGAACAGGAAGCCAGGTGCCATGATCTGTTGACTGGTACCAAAGATCATAGTCTTTCAGTCCATCATTATTGACATTCCCAGCGATCATTGGAGGTCTGGTGAAGCAACAGCCACCACCATCATGGTACTTCTTCTCATAAGCAACCCTTTTCTGGGGTGGATAATGAAACAACCCTTAAAAGCCTACAGCTCTAGATTGCACAAGAACACTTAGACTGGGAGAAGCAAAGAAATAACTACTGAGTGGATCCCTTGAGAGAAGAGAAATTCCCAAGAGAACTAGACTGGGGAAATCCCTGTTGTAGTCTCTGGGTCTATATATTGTCTCTATGTATGTACATGTGTACTATGGATCTACTGATGTAGAGACAGTGATTAAATACATGAGGTGTACATGTGCCTAGCATGAGGCACAGAGATTAAAAGAGTGTGGACACAGCATGCTGTGGCAGAATGGAAGAGAAGCCTAACATGTGCTTGACATGAGGTGTGAAATGAAAAGGAAGAAAGAGGGAGCAGATATGACCATGAGAGGTCATATATACTTATAAGGATAAATTAAGGTACAAAGAGAGTTCTTGACATCAAGTCTAGACTCTATGAGAAATGAGCATCTCTGAGTGCAAGTGAACCAGCTGAAAGTGAACTAGCTTTAGTCTAGTGATCACATGATCCTGTCATGTGATTTTGAAAAAGAAAAGATAAAATAAAATAAAATGACTAAGTTCTGTTAGTGACCTGTGTAGGTTTGGGACCATAACAGATGAGTAGGCGACCTTGACCTCAATTGGCTCTGATCAGTGTTGCTACACTTATGCTTCACATCAGGTCCATTCCACCAGTTGATAGATCCCTTTTTCAGATGGACTATATTGCCAGCTGGAATCCCAATCTCCACCGCAAGTACCTTGTCTTCAATCTTAGGAAGGATGTCAGGGCCAATATGTTGTTCTGCAAATCTCCATTCAAACATAGTGGCGTTCTCAACATGGAGCTTCATCTCCACATATTTGAGAAACCGCATGAGCTGGGAAGGGGATGGAACTGGAGGGAGGTGGATCTTTCTGGGATATGACAAACAGGTGTTGTTGGAGTTGGACCTGTTGGAACTGTGGTTGTGGTTGGGCTATGCATTCCGGCAGATGAAAGATTGGCTAGGGTTTGAAGGAGAATGACTGATGTGAGTGAGTTGATGTCTGGTGTAAGGTTTGGACTCAGAAATGGCAGGGGTTGCAAAGCTGCTTTCTGAGCTTGTGCCTTGCATGCTGGGTGTAGAAATAGTGCTTTGTTGGTGACGTTGAATGAGGGAATGTTTAGTGGCATGTTCAACATTGCCTGGCCTTCCTCCTACAAACTAATCAGTTATTTTTAGCATGAATCTACAGAGTGCATACCAGAGTGCAGGTCCAGTCAAGCGCCATCACTGGAGTAAGCAGAATAGCGGTACCTGATGGCACAATATATGTAAGGTGGCCATCATCACTGTCCTTGTAGATCTTTGTGAGCTTTATGTGCCATTGAGCAAGATGTGCATCTAGATCTAAAGCTGACCGAGATGGCAAGGACTTGTAGGAAAATATATTAGAATTCCAGCCATGATAAAAAGAAAAATACCTGGTTATTATCTGACATGCTTGATTCGTCATCTCCAGAGTGGCTATTTGCTTGATGCAATGGGAGTTTCTCAACATGCTTCATGTCAACCAAAATTTTCATTGCTCCACCAAGGTTGTTGGCAGTGTCATGAATCTTTTGCACCATTTCTTTGTAGTCTGACTCATTGTCAACATCCATTGCCTCACCTATAATGCACTGGCTAAAAAAAAGTGTGAGCCAGGCAACCTGCCAGTGTGGCACAACAATAGGGACAATACCTCTTGGTTTTTGGCATAGTAAATTTGAATGAGAACCATTGCTTACTAGAGATCCTGTACTGCGTCTGACCATGCTTCTCAAGAAGGCTTTCTAGGAACTCAATATAGTTGTCCTCATTGAGCAGGAAAAACAACTCCTTGGTTTTAAGGGACTTCTCTTGCCGCTTGGTAGTAGTCTGGCTCTTGGATGACTGCTTGATTGCAAAGTAGACAGTGAGGGCGACAGTGAAGGCATACTGCCTCTCAGCTGGTTGGTCAGACATGCCAGCAAAGTGAGCAGTAGGCAGATTGAACCGGTGTGTAATTACAGCAAACTATGCTTACTCAGCTGCACCCAGGGTCCTTTCTGGCTGTCTCTGAGGCACAACTTTTCAGAATTCATTTTCCACAGAGATTTGCAAACCACTGTAATAAAATATCTCCACCTATGATGGAAATGAAAAAAAATCAAACTCCTTTCAATTGCCTGGAAGTCAATTTATAAGGAGGGGGTAGTGTTACAGTCCCAAGTCCACAAGTGACCTCTACAGGGACTTAGTCATTTTGCTTTTCTTTTTCTATCTTATCTTATCTTATCACATCATGTGACTAGATCATATGACCACTAGTCTGAAGCTAGTTCACTTTCAACTGATTCACTTGTGCTCATGAATGCTCACTTCTTTTGCTCAGAGTCTAGACTTGATGTCAAGAACTCTTTCATACCTTAATCTAACCTTATAAGAATGTATGACTCTCACGGTCATCTCTGTCCCTTCTTTACTTCTTTTCATTTCTGCACCTCATGTCAAGCACATGTTAGGCTTCTCTTCCATTGTGCCACAGCATGCTGTGTCCTCACTCTTTTAATCTCTGTGCCTCACACTTGATGCATGTATTTAATTACTGTCTCTACATTGGTAGATCCAATATAAACATGTACACATAGTAGAACAATATATAAACCCAGAGACTACAACAGGGATTTTCCCAGTCTAGTTCTCTTGGGAATTATCTTCTCTCAGGAGTTCCACTCAAAAGTTTTCCCTTCACTTCCCAGTCTAAGTGTTCTTGTGCAACCTAGAGTTATAGGCTCTTTGAGGTTGTTTCTGAAATGACCCAACTACAATCTATGTCTTGGGAATGCTGAGCTAAGATCTGACTGTAGAAAACAGAAGGGTGAGCAAGGTGTGACAACTACCAAGACTCAAGGTAGAAGTATCTTGTGAGCTAATAAGCTCCTGAGTGGATCTCTGGTAATTGGGGTGATTATCCAAGAGAACTAGACTGGGAATGCCAGTGCTAGGCTCTTGATTTATATAGCAAACTATAATTTACATGTGTTGTAGTCTAATCTATAGATGCTACTAATAATAGGAGTAATTCATGGTCAACATGAGGATTGTTCATGTAAAACATGTGTGATGTGCCAGGCATCACAATGGAAGAGAATCAGAACATGTATCAAACATGTGTAGAAGCACTGCCTCTAAAATGGAAGAGAAGCACCAACATGTGCTAGACATGAGGTACTTGTTATGGCTTGATGCCTACACATGATAACTTTCATCAAAGTTATCTTATCTTATCTTATCTTATTCAATTAGATCAATATCTAATCCTATTCTGAAGATAGCTCACTTCAGCTGGCTTGGCCACTGCCATTCTGATCATGTGATTTGATATCACATGACCTCCCTAGTCATGTGACTGTGTCACATGACATAACCCTTAGGATGCAATGACATCATGATCATTGATCTTACAGTATTTAACACAATGCAAGACATCTATACATGATATGCCCCATGTCTGGAGTCTAGATCCCTGATCTAGATCTCCTCATGTTCACCTCATGTTCTTTCTTCTCTTTCATCTCTGTGCTGTGCACACCCTTTCACTTATGCACACAAATGCTTGATGCATGTTTAATCTTCCATTTCAGTGCCTCATGTCTAGCACATGTTGGTACTTCTCTTTCATTCTAGAGGCAGTGCTTCTACACATGTTTGTTGACACATGTTCTGATTCTCTTCCATTGTGATGCCTGGCACATCACACATGTTTTACATGAACAATTCTCATGTTGACCATGAGTTACCCCTATTTATAGCTGTATCTATAGATTAGATCACAACATGTGTAAATTATGTAGATGTTATATAAACCAAGAGCCTAGCACTGGCATCCCCAGTCTAGTTCTCTTGGAGTTTCCCCTTCAACAAAAAGAGATCCACTCAGTGAGGTTTATCCTCAAAGATCACCTTTTCTTATAGCTTGTGGACTTGTCACCTACTTGCTCAGCTATTAATCTGACCTCAGGTTATAGCTAGCTTGGTGTCCCCAAGACTTCAGTAGTTGTTGTTGTTGGGTCATTTCAGTACTGAAATGGAAGATCAAACATGCATCAAGCATGTGTGTGCCTAAATGAAAGGGTGTGCACAGCATGGAGATGAAAGAGAAGAAAGAACATGAGGTGAACATGTGGAGATCTAGATTAGGGGTCTAGACTCCAGACATGGAGCATAACATGTGTTGATGTCTTGCATCATATTAAATACTGTAAGATCAATGATCATGATGTCATTGCATCATGTTATATCAGGTGACACAGTCACATGACTGGAAAGTCATGTGATGTTGAATCACATGATTGGAATGGCATAGTGGCCAAGCCAGCTGAAGTGAACTATCTTCAGAATAGAATTAGATTTTGATCTAATCAGATCAAAATAAGATAAGATAAGATAACTTTGATGAAAGTTATCATGTGTAGGCATTGAGCTATAACATCCATGGTGAGTTGTCCAGGTTTGACAATCATGCTGAGGTATTTGACTTTGTTGGTTGTGAACTTGCACTTTTCCAGTTTCAAGTGAAAGTTAAGTTCAGTCATCTGTTGAAGGACATGTTTGGTTCATTTGATGTGGGTTTGTTCATCGGAGGAGAAGATAAGGAGGTCATCCATGTAGATGATGAGCCATCCTTCAGCAATTATGTCATGAAACAAATTGTTCATGAATCACTGGAATGTGGTGGGGGAGTTAGTCAGTCCAAAGAACATGACTGTTAGTTCAAAAAGGCCTTTGTGGGTGACAAAGGTGGCCTTCCATTGGTGTCCATCTTTGATTTGGATATTGTTGTATCCCCATTGAACATCAAACTTGGTGAAGACCTTGGTGTCTTTGAGTTTGTCAATGAGGTCAGAGATCAGGGGAAGAGAGTAGGTGTCTCAGGTGGTATGTTCATTGAGGTAGTGGTAGTCTTGGCAGGGGTGGAGTCCTCCATCCTTTTTCTTGACAAAGAAGAAAGGTAAGGCTTGGGGGAAATTTGAGGGGCAGATCTTTCCTGATATGAGGTTTTCATTGAGGAAATATTCTGTGGCCTTCCATTGATCAGGGGAGAGGGGGTAAAATTTCCTGACCTTTGGAATGAAGGATTCATTGAGATTAATCTTGTGGTCATAGGGTCAGAAGGGGGGTATGTGGTTGGTGGCTTCTTTAGAGAAGACTGAAGAGAATTTGGAGTATTCAGGGGGAAGTGACTTTGGGCTTAGCTTTTTCAGCTGCAGCTGTGAGTTCAGTGGTGGTGGTAAGTTTGGCAATAATGGGGGAACCAGAGGGAATGGAGTGAGATTCACATTGGATGATCCTATGGATGTATGATTGTCTTTAGCTTGCTGGAGGTACTGGAATTTGGTTTCCTGTTGAAGGTAGGAGAAGAAGTGTGCATGGGTAATGGAGTTGATGTTGACATGGCGAGGGGGGCAAGGAGGTGGTTTCTTGTAGAAGAAGTCATGTCACCTGATGTCAGTGGAGTGGGTGAGATAGAGGTCTTTCAATTTGTCAATAGACTTGTCAATAGATAGGGTCTTGGTAGACCAGTTGATGGAGGGATTGGCTTTTTATAGTCAGGGGAGTCCAAGGATGATGTTCTGCTTTCCACAGGAGATGACATGGAAGGTTACCTTTTGGGCAATTTCTTTGATGTTGATGAAGAGTTCGTAGGTAAAATGGATGTCTCTGTTCCTATTCTGGGAGTGGTCTGTGTTTCTGATGTGGATGAGATTTTCAAGCTTCGTTAAGGGGAGTTTGTGCTTCTTTATGAAGTCCCAGTCGATGCAGGAGATATCTGCACTGCTGTCAATGAGGGTGTGGGTGTTGACAACTTTCATGGTATGCAAGGGGATGATGAGTTGAACAGGGATTTGCATAGATTTTGTTCTCAACTCTACCATAACAGCATTACATGAGAGGGAAGGAGAGATTTGCATTGAAGGAGTTCTCCTTTCTAAAAATTCAACACAGAGAAAGAAATTCTTCTATCATTTTCTTTGTTATCATTGTCATCATTGATCTCTTCTAACTTTGGGAGATCTTCTTCAGCTTCCTTCTTCTTTTCTTCCTTGGTAATGTGTCAAACTTTCTTTCTGGCAGATTTGGAGGAGAAGGTGGGGCATGTGGTGCTAAGGTGTCTGGTGTTACAAGTGTCTTAGGGGGGACCATTTTTCTCTCTCCTATGAGTTCACCCGATGTTATAGTCCCAAACCTACACAGGTTGCTAAAGGGACTTAGTTGTTTCTTTTCTTTTCTTTTTATCTAATCTTATCTTTTCGAAGTCATGTGACTAGATCACGTGATCTCTAGTCTGGAGCTAGTTCACATCCAGCTGGTTCACTCGTGCTCAGAGACACTCACTTCTCATAGAGTCTAGACTTGACATCCAGAACTCTCTTCATACCTTAATATATCCATATATATACTAATGACTTCCCACAGTCATATCTGCTCCTTCTTTACTTCTTTTCTGTAATGACCTCCTAGAAGATCACTAGCCGGACGACGTGTCTCGCAGCGTACACCAACTGCTGGCGAAGGTAATGAATAGAGGAGATGAGTGATACCCTTAATCACAGCAGGTTAGAAACCACACAATGACAAATGGATTAGACTGAGGTAACAGGCTAATACATGAGAGCCTTTATAGTACTGAGAGATGTGCACAGACCAAGCAGTGCATGAGAGAAATTACTACGTATGGATATAGTGTAGTGAGAGAGTTCTTATCGGTAATTAAAATAAGAAGAGAAGTAAACGGAGATTAATAACATGTGTATGTGATGTCATGGGTCTAGACTGGCTTAGTCATAGTTTCCCACGATCACGTGTGTTAAGGTGTATGGTAGAAGATGAAAATGAATGTAGAGTGTAACGATTGAAAAAGTTTGAAAATAATACTATTCATAACATTTTCATTTCTGTGCCTCATGTCAAAGCACATGTTAGGCTTCTCTTCCATTCTGCCACAGCATGCTGTGTCCTCATTCCTTTCATCTCTGTTCCTCATGCTTGACGCATGCATCACCTCATGTATTTAATCTCCATCTCTACATCGGTAGATCTGTAGTACACAAGTGTACATAGTAGAGTGCTATATAAGCCCAGAGACTATGACGGGTAATCCCCAGTCTAGTTCTCTTGGGAATTCTCTTTTCTCAAGGAACCACTCAGTAGTAGCTCCTCTCTTCATTTCTCTAGTCTAAGTGTTCTTGTGCAACCTAGGGTCAAAGACCATTGAGGGTTGTTTCACCCGATCTGTCGATATCTGCTCCTGTGCCAGATTCCCTCTGAGATGACATCCTTCCCAACCTGGACATTTCCCAGGAGGTATGGGACGATGTCTTCCATTCCACCCTCTTCGAGGACTAGCCACTTCCCAGACCCAACTCGCTTTCTTTGTATCTTTCACTGTGGACCTTTTTAAACTCCTAAGTCAAATTCTCTTGTATTTGACTTGTATCCTATTTGTCATTGATCCCATTCGGCCTCAGTTCATTTCTCTATTTCACTTCAGCCAAATTAGTCGAGCTGTGCCTGCAGCACTTCTATTTCATATTTATGGTACACGATGCGATACATCTTATTTCCTTTTACACACTATGCAATGTGATGCATTTCATTTCCTTTTACATGACGCGTCTTGTTTCCTTTTATGTGCTATGCGATGCGACACGTTTCATTTCCTTTTACACAATGCGTCTTTCCCTTTATACTTTAGAGTGGCGATTCTATTCTTAACTGGCCCTAAAGGGGTGTAGTATAAATAGCTAGAATCACCACCCATGTAACCTTAACTTTGATCTACACAATCTTATGTAGAATTCAAAGCCTTCACTGTTTCAGCATCATCAATCGCTGTCATCAAACTAGATCTTGAACTCCTGTCAATCAGAGTTCGATCTAGGCACTGAGAACCTGTCCCTGGAAGGTGTCTCCACTTTGTCCCTGATCAGAGGATCAGCTCACAAGCCATTGCCCAATGCTTGTCATCATCGCCACCTATTGCCCAGAGGCCACACCTTGATAGAGGCCTTGCCCACAACCTCTCCATAGCTGACTACTCCTTGTGTGCCTGAAGGGAGCCCACTTATTGCCTTGCGACCAGTATACCAACTGAGGTCGCCACAACCATTGCACACTATGCACTGATCAGAGGATCCACCCGTTGACCAAGAAGTTCCCATCATCTACAGAGGTAGACAGTTCATAGCAAAGACTTCAGTCTTCTGTGTATGCATTATTTGTTACACCAGTTGTAACAAAAGATCAAAGTTTTATTTACCTGAGGAGCTGCCACACCCCAGGACCTATTTTTGAACAAGGAGACTACCAGAGGGTAGTCAAGAAGTTGCTGCAATGAGACGTATCAATTTATCAAACCTACTCAGAGAACCATCTGACGAGGAGAACCAGAGAAACTCACCTGGATCCTTTGCAGCTGTGCCATCAACCTCTTCCACTTCAAGAAGGATCAGAGAATCATCTTGGAATACTCCATCTCCACTCCCTTCCATCATCAGAACCACCTCTACAAGCCAGCCTTTCTGAAGTCAGACCCCATTGGCCGAACCTTCCCAGCCACAGCAGTCAATACCAGAACCAGAACCAATCCAAGTGGACCAGCCAGAGCAGAACCTTTCATTTTACTCCCACGCCCTTGGAAGGAATGTTCTGTTCAGTGAACCTGACCCCTACAGCCAAGACCCTGACCCTGGAAGTGAAGATTCAGATGATGAAGATAAGATCAGGATGGGTGAAATCAAAGCTGCTCTCTCCAAAGAATTCTTGGGAGAACCAGATGATGCTCACAAATGGTACCTCACCATGCAAGGATATTTCTCTCTCCATGAGGAAAAATACAATGATCATGCCAAGTCCCTTATTTTCCTCAACTGTATGTCTAAAGGATGAGGGAAGTCCTTTTCCGAGGCTTGGCTTACCAAGCTCAATGATAACACACTCTCTGAGGGAGAAAGAAAGTTTGAAGAGGTTACCAAAGCTTTCCACACCACCTTTTCCCCCTATGATACCACTGCTTCCACACGAATCAAGATTGCAAACCTTGTTCAGGATGCGAGAGACAATTCAGGCTTTGAGAAATACATCTCAGCCTTCTCCATGCTTGCCGTCAGAACCGGAATATCTGACATTGCTGCCCTCTCAGAATGGTTCCTCAGAGAAATCTCCATACCCATTGCCACCCAGCTCACTCTGTCCAGTATACTCAAAAATGCCAAGAGTATGAAAGAGATCTACTCCAAAGCTTCTGAAATTGAAGGAGGAAGTGTACCAATGTCACTGCCTTCCATAACTGTTGCCCCTGGATTTATTTCTGGAATGAAGTCTAATTCTATTTGTCTTCCCCTGTCAATCTGGAAACAAAACAGGCAAATCATTGGTGTAAATGCTCTTGTGGATAGCGGAGCAACAGGATGTTTTATAGCCAAGGAGGCAGTCACCCAACTGAAACTGCCAACTGAAATCTTGAAAGACCCCATCAGTGCATGGAATGTAGACAGGACGCCAAACCAATCCAGAGTAATCAAGGAGAAGACCACGGTGGTCATAGATCTCCAAGGAGTACAAGAGCAATGTGAGCTGCTCGTCCTAAACTGTGAAAAAGATGATGTTATCTTGGGCCTGCCATGGCTCTGAACCATGAACCCAGAAATAGACTGGAGGAGTGGGAAGGTCGTCATTACCTCCGCTAACTATAAATTGACTAACACAGAAAATACCACACAGAGGTATCTGTTACATTTCTTGTGTCATCAAGAAAATGAGATCATTGAGAGTAGCCTCTATGATCAGTACAGAAGATGGACAATTCCTGAACAAGTTCAATTTCTTGCTGGGCAGAAAGGGATTGTACCAAAGTATATTCTTTGACAAACCACACTCTCCACGACCATTGCCCAGGCAGAAGGAGTCAAGAAAGTGGATTTGCCAAAAGTGTATCAAGATTATGAGGATGTGTTTGAGAAAAAGGACACCATGAAACTTCCCCCTTCCAGATCCTACAACCATGCCATCGAATTAAAGGACTCCTTCATACCGAAATGAGCCAAAGCCTATCCTTTAAATTCAGCTGAGATGACAGCATGTAAAGAGTTCATAGATGAACATCTAGCAACCAGGAAGATTACTCCTTCGAAATCCCCTCAGGCCTCCCCTTTCTTTTTTGTACAAAAGAAGGATGGGAAACTGAGACCATGTCAAGACTATCAATATCTCAACACACATACCATCAAGAACACTTACCCCCTACCCCTAATTTCTGATCTGATAGATTGATTAAAGGGATCCTCCATCTTCACAAAGTTTGATGTCTGATGGGAATATAATAACGTCCTCATTAAACTGGAAGATTGCTGGAAGGCAGCTTTCCTCACTCCATTCAGGCTATTCGAACCAGCTGTTATGTTTTTTGGAATGTGCAATTCCCCTGCTACTTTCCAGGTGTTCATGAACAATTTATTTGGTGATTATATCACAGAAGGATGGTTGATCATTTATATGGATGACCTCCTAATCCACTCTTCTGACCCACTCGTCCATGAAGAACAAACCAGGAAAGTTCTCCAATGTTTCAGGGAACATGAAATGTACCTCAAACTGGAAAAATGCACATTTGCTGCCCCATTGGTCGAATACCTTGGAATGATTGTCAGTAAAGCAGGTGTCCAGATGGACCCAGTCAAGCTGAAGGCTATCAAAGAATGGACCCCCTGTAAATGTCAAAGATGTCTGCTCTTTTCTCAGGTTCTGCAATTTCTACTGCAAGTTCATCCCCTCCTTCTCTGAACTTGCCAGATCCTTGTTAGACCTTACCAAGAAGAACCAACCTTGGGAATGGACCAATAAACACCAAACAGGGTTCCAATTGCTTCACAACACCTTCACCTGACAACCCGTATTAGCCTTCCCAGACCCTAATCAACCTTTCATCATCATGACCAATGCTTCCTTGATGGCATCAGGTGGTGTCCTGATGCAACATGACTCCAATGGAGACTTAAAACCATGTGGTTATCTCTCCCAGACCTTCGCCCCTGCTGAGCGCAATTATGATATTTTTGACTAGGAGTTGCTTGCCGTGATCTGCAGATTAGAAGAATGGCACCAATACCTTCTCGGATCAGCATTCCCTGTGAAGGTTCTTACGGATCATAAGAACCTTACCTATTTTAAGCAACCTTGAAAATTGTCCCGACATCAAGCCTGGTGGCTATTATTCCTTTAAGATTTTGACCTTGAGTACTGTTACGACCGGTGTAACAAATAACACATATGCAGAAGACTGAAGTCTTTGCTACAGAACAATGTCTACCTCTATAGATGACAGCGACCTTCTTGGTCAGCAAGCGGATCACCTGATTGGCAAGCAGTGTACAACAGTTGTGGTAACCTCAGTTGGTATACTGGATGCAAGGCAATGAGCAGGCTCCCTCCAGGCACACAAGGAGTAGTTGGCTATGAACAGGTCGTGGGCAAGGCCTGTATCTGGATGTGGCCTCTGGGCAATAGGCAGCGGCAATGGCTCGCAAGCTGATCCTCTGATCAGGGACAAAGTGGAGATGCCTTCCTCTGAAGGTTCTCAGTGCCTAGATTGAACTCTGATTGACAGATGTTCGAGATCTAGATGTGAAACGGCAATTGACGATGCTGACACAGGCGCTGACAGCAAAGGCTTCGAATTCTACATAAGATTGCATAGATCAAAGTTAGAGTTACATGGGCAGTGATTCTAGCTATTTCTACTAAGCCCCTTTAGGGCCAGTTAGAGATAGAATCTCCACTCTAAAGTATAAAAGGAAAAGATGTGTCGTGTCACATATGACAAGAAAGGGAAGACGCATCACATCATGTGAGATATAAAAGGAAAGACGTGCCACATTACTGAAAGAAGAAGGAGACGCGTTGTGTAGAATATGAAATGAGATGCTGTGGGTGCAGCTCAGCTGGATAAAGATAAAGTGAAATGAAATGAACTGAGGCCAAAATGAACCGGGAGGATTAGACACAAGTCATATACAAGAGAATATGACTTAGGAGGTAAAAGGTCTGCAGTAAGAAAGAGATTGGATCTGAGAGGAACTAGTCCTCGAAGAGAGCCGTAGTGAAGAAGTCCTAAGGTATGTTGAGGTCAGAAAGGATATCTTCCCAGAGCGAGTCTGGCAGTGGAGCAGATATTGAGAGGTCGGGTGAGCTCACAGGAGAGAGAAAAATGTCCCCCCCTAGGATACTCGTAACAAGTACACTGCCCTCCCTGGATCCTGTATGGGTTCCACTGATGCCCTGTCTAGGCATAACAATGTAGACATGTCCCTGGACAATGCCAATGTCCAGATGTTGCCCAACAATGCCTTTACCCACCAAGTCTGGACCATCAGTCTTACACTAGCAGATCGAATCCGTCAATCCTCTGAAGAGGACCCTCTTGTACTTGACACCCTAAAGGGCATGGAAAATGATATTCCCCTATTCAGCTGATCATCTGCCACTGATTGGACCTTCCTCAATGGAAAACTCTACTACAAGAAACATATGTATATTCCTGGTGAGGTCTGCCAGGAACTGGTCCTTGATGCTCACACCTCCCTGGAAGGGGGTCATGGTGGCCATATGTGCACCGTCGCCCTCCTGTCTAAAGATTATTGGTGGCCAGGACTCTTCGCCTCTGTCTGCTGCTTCATTGCTGGATGCGCCATTTGCCAAGCAAACAAAGTACAGACCCACCCTACTGTCCCACCCCTTGTGCCATTAAATGTCCAGACCACCCATCCCTTCACCCATTTGTCCATCGACCTCATTAATGACCTTCCCCCTGTTCAGGGTTTTGACTCTGTTATGGTTGTGGTCGACCATGGCCTTAGTAAGGGGGTAATTCTTGCTCCTTGTACAAAAACTATCAATTCAGCAGGAATAGCCAAACTATTCTATGAAAATGTCTTCAAATGATTCAGACTACATGACAGATTGATCTCTGATTGTGGACCTCAATTCGCTTCCACCTTTGCAAGAGAACTGGCTAGGATCTTGAAATACAACATTTCCCTATCCACAGCCTATCATCCCCAGTCCAACGGAGAAACTGAACAATACAACCAGGAGTTGGAGACCTACCTTTGGATATTCTGCCAGGGAAAACCAGAACAATGGTTGGAATATCTTACTGCTGCCGAGTTTGCTCATAATGCTGCCATACATTCCTTGACTGGAAAATCCCCCTTTTTCCTAATTATGGGATATGAACCAAGATTGTACCCCCCCTTAGGGGCTACCTTCCTATCTGCACTAGAAAAACAGCTCTCCCATCTTGAGGATGCATGAAAAGAAGCTGAAGCTGCACATGCCCTGACCCAACTATGAATGAAAGAAAGAATTCATTCAAAGTTCAAACCATGGAAAACCGGAGATGAAGTATGGTTAGATGCAAAGAACATCTGAACCAAGAATACCTCCTGAAAACTATCACCAAAGAGACTAGGCCCATTTAAGGTATCAGAAGTGGTATCCCCTGTGGCTTTCTGCGTGACCCTCCCAAAACAATGGAAGATCCATAACATATTCCACACCTCCTTGTTGCTGTCATATCGGGAAACTCCTGAACACAGACCCAATTTCAATAACCCACCACTGGAGTTAATAGATGGAGAAGAGGAATACAAAATGGAACGAATAACCAACCATCATGGAACTAATAACTGGAGGCAATACCTGGTACATTGGAAAGGATATTCTGATGCCAAGGATACTTGGGAACCTGAAAGAAATTTCGACAATGCTTGGGAACTGTTAGAGGAGTATAAGAAGAGGAAATCCCTCTGATCACTTCTTCCCAGAACTCCCATGTCCTATAATTTCGCCAACGGAACCGCCCCTCTCTGTACTCATCTCAACCGCCTCCCTTCCATTGCTCACCATGTGTTACAACCAGTGTAACAAATAACGTGTATGCAGAAGACTGAAGTCTTTGCTATGGGACAATGTCTACCTCTGTAGACAACAGCAACCTTCTTGGTTTGCAAGCAGATCACCTGATTGGTAAGCAGTGTGCAATGGTTGTGGTGACCTCAGTTGGTATACTGGACACAAGGCAATAAGTGGGCTCCCTCCAGGCACACAAGGAGTAGTTGGCTATGGACAGGTTGTGGGCAAGGCCTGTATCTGGATGCGGCCTCTGGGCAATAGGCAGCGGTGATGGTGAGCATTGGGCAATGGCTCACAAGCTGATCCTCTGATCAGGGACAAAGTGGAGACACCTTCCTTTGAAGGTTCTCAGTTCCTAGATTGAACTCTGATTGACAGACATTTGAGATCTAGATGTGAAACGACAGATTGACGACGCTAACACAGGCGCTGACAGTGAAGGCTTCAAATTCTACATAAGATTGCATAGATCAAAGTTAGAGTTACATGGGCAGTGATTC
>QFEF01001224.1:0-11728 GCA_003316035.1 Neoboletus subvelutipes
GGTGGTCCATACACGAGAACAATACTGCCATCACCTGGACCTACAACAGGCGTATAAGCGATCAAGGTCCCATTTTGGGAAGATGAAGATGTCAAAGCAACTCAGCATTTCGCATTTCTGTCAGTTGATGACAGACGCAGGAACCCATCCTGGACCAACTTTTAGGGTCCCTGAGCTTGGACTCGACGGCAAGGCCTGAGATCACTTCAACCAACCTCAGCGCGGAATTATCCTTTTTCACTTTTATCCTGTATTCGGGACAGCGCTATATACACGCAAGGCTCATCTATCGAGGTAACATGCTTTGGCATCCTGTGGTGGGGCATGCGCCTTGTCGAAACCGGGATCAAGCGGCCGACAATAGCGAGTCGACGACAACAAAGCAAGTGCGGACGAAAGCGGAAGAAGTCAAAAGGGAGCAACAATGGAAAGTGAGACATGGTATCAGACTAGACCACTAATCCCGACATGGCAATCGCCGACCGAACTCCAGGCTGTGGGTGTATCGCGAAGAAGTTTAAAGCTAGCTTGGCGCTTGGACTCGCTCACCACAAACACGTTCGAGAGCACCTACTCTCGACATCAACGTTGATTCCCCACCACGAGATGACACTCACAATGGACAGCCCAAAACTTCGCAGGCTCACTCGCACTCAACTTCAGTCTCTCGCCAAGGTAGGAACTCTTGCTCCATCCAGGACCCCTCCTGCGGACACTAACTACCATGTCTCGCAGCGAGAAGTCATCCGCGCCGTCGGAAAGACTGAGGATATCATCCGCAGACTCATGCGGAAGCATCCCAGAGGCGTGCCAGTACCCGAGTACGTGTTCCCCCGAATCATCACATACAAGTTCATGTACTCACTAAACTGGACCTCAGATACGCCGACAACCCATCTGCCTCATCAGCACCTCCGAAACAAGGTGTGCCAAAGAGATCCCGCAAGGGTACTTCACCGATACCAGAAACTTCCGAAGTCCGTACGGATCCCAAAAGTGAATATTACACCCTGTCTTTGGACCCTACGTCAGCAGTTGTCGCTCACCATTTGGTCGTCCCCACTAGGTGAAGGTGAACTAATCGCCGAAACGGTCTCTCCCTCACCTTCCAGCTCATCGGAAGCTCTGGAACAACTTCTGTATCCCGAAGGTAAGTAAACGATCGGTTGTCGCCAACAAGGTCATAGCTCACCTCTCTCGCTGCACCTGTTAGATGGACCAGAGGCCGGCCCGTCCAACTCAAACCCCGAAAGTCCCTCCACGCCTCACCCGGAGGTCCCCGAGTCTGAGGCACTAACAGACCATCCCCAATCCGAACCCGTTCCCTTCCGCGGAGAACTATCCCCCGTTCCACCGTCTGAACACCCATCTCACGAACCCCGTAACGAGGACGAAGACACCCGCAATGCTGCTCCGCCTCCTGAAGCTACGGACCCCGATTGGCAAGCAAACGAAGAAGAGGAACTCGACGACTATGACTACCTCAAAAGCGTCCCCAACCGCAACATGGTCGTCGATACCCTCCGCCAATTCACCACCCTCGTGAATACCATTCCATCCATGAAGACGCGCATCGCCGAAAGTCGATGCCTTCTCCAACGTACAGAGTCCCTCCTCGAGAAAGCGACGCCAGACGCACGCGAGTTGACCGTCACACGCGAATATCTCGAGACATTCTTGTTGGCCAAGATGAAGAAAAAACGGGAGCTCTGGGACGGAACAGGAAAGATGAAGAAGGACGCTCGCAAGTTTCGGATGGAATGGCTACGGGCGGAACGCAAGGCAGAAAACGAAAAGAGGTGGAAAGAAGCCAACGAGCTGAATAAACGACATGGTTTCAAGCCAGAGCCGTTTTCAGCTTTTGCGTACGTGCGCCAGCTGCCGAAGCGATGAAACTTGGAACTAACGTACTCCGTAGATCGGAAAGCGACGAGGAAGTTATCGAAAGTTTGCTAACAACCCCTGCAAGCAGCAGAAGCGGAAGTTCCAAGAGATCAAGGGAGGACAGCGTCGATGCGGAATCGGATGGAGATGCCGATGCTGATGATGAAGGTCGGAGGAAAAGAGCTCGCTCGTGATTTTCCGGTCCCCCATCGGACCGTGTATAACCGTGCCTGTCATACCATCATACTAACATGATACATTCGCGACGAGTATACACGTGTGTCAGAGATGAAAACCCCAGGTCTGCAGCACTGCACGCTTGCCACCAAATTGGTAAAGCGTCACACTCGACGGAGCTTGGCGCCATTTCCATCAAGACACCGACACTGCAAAAAAGAAGGATATGTAGGTCATTATCAATCCATCTGTCATACTGTCGCACGTGACACGCAAAACCTACCTCCTCCCGTGCTCACTGCTCAGTAGTTTGCCACATCCATCCACTGCAGCACATGCCACCACATCCGCAGCGAACAGGTTCAGTTCAGCACGGAATCGGACCGAACCGTCCGTGATTAATTTCTACAAGGGAACCCAACGCGTCTTGCAATTGAGATCCGGCGCTGTCCAAACGCACTTTTGACAAGACAGAAACAAACGTGCGCTCAATCGAGGGCTAGGAACAAACGGCTGAACGAAACCACTGACCTGCTGTGCGTGCTTACTCTCGGAGTTGCTTATTCACGTCCATATCCATTGAACAAGCGCAGTCGTTATTTCAAGATGGACGACATCGCCGCCGCCACTACTAAACATTGAAGGCAGGTCAGTCGGAAAATGCATGTAAACGTACATAGAAGGTGTGATTTCAAAGCTGCGTCCGCCCACCGCTCACGATTGCGCCCGTCGCGCAGGTTGACAAATTTTTCCTTTCCGCCAAGCGATGAGCCCGAACGCCATGTGGCTAGTGCGGCGCAAAACACATTAATCCAGCCACCCCATGAATAAAACACACCCAACTAACTGATCACTTGATATGTGACTAATCAACCCGATGTTCCCTCACCCCATTTGCATTGAAGTACCAGTTCATCGGCGCTAGTCTGGGGAAACGTTTCCAACAATTTGGAGTTGGTCAGCAAGTTTAGCTCGACGCTTTGCGCCGCGCGGCGTTTTGGACAGAGTAAACCAGTTTGCATGCGGGTCATCACAAGCGATGGCCCCGGACATATTGTGATTCAGGAGTTGAATTGACAATACTCGCACCACGGAGGCGGTGGGCAATGGTATGTGCACATCCGAACTTGCTGCGCTTCCTGAATTGAAACGTTTCCATATGATAATGATGATGATGTCAGTTAATGGACATTCAATGGAATGTACCATTCCAGAGGTACGGCCTCTAACACGGAGATTACTCGACCGAAAAGAAGCCATTACATACGAGTCAAAACCAACAATGCTCAGAAATCAAGTGAAGAGCGAATGATTGCAGTGCATATGCCTCGACCTATTGCTGATGGTTGCAATCAATCGTCGTCACCATTCCTAGAGTATCCAGTTTGAGTAAAGCTCGCACAATGTGGCAGGTTCAACCGCGTGCATCACGCAGAACGACGTTCTCAGCCAGCTCGGTGCCAAATCAAAGTTAGACATTCGTCATACCAATAGAGCAGACCACAACTCACCGAATCCACTGTCTGAGAGCTGATCCATATAAGCACATGATGGATGAACACTGCCCATAACACAAGGCTCCCGGAGATGGATTCCCTTAGATCACATCCCTGAAAGAAACCAAGTTGCGAGTCCTCATTGAACTCATACTCGAATGCGTTTCCGAAACGCCGACGAAAAGACTGTAAAGGTGGGACGAGTCTAGGGATGCTGCGGTGCGGACATGATCGAATGCAGACATTCCAGAATGTATCCCTTCTGTTCCAAAAAGATGTCAGCACAACCGTCCTGCAGTGAGACAAAAAGTTGATCTGACTCTGGACGCAATGGCGGAGACTCAACAGCAACTTCACGCTGGGCCCTTAATGATCTCTCGATTACTCAGCGTCCTTCCATGAAAGATGTTCCGTCCGGGGAGTGAATGCTGCTTCGCCATGGAGACTATTCTAAGTGTGCTTCCCGTGCGTGAGTTCGCTAGAAGGGTGGAGCCATGCCTCAGAATACACATTCCTGACCTGAGGCACTGCATTCATCGTTATTCAAGGTTCTTGATTTGGTGTGCAGCATGTTTGCTTACCTAGGTCAGACCCTCAGTCCTCCCGCACTATGGTAGGCATCGTACACAGCCTACGAGAGGGAGACGAGAGTGTGAGTAAACAAGGGTTCTCACAGGGACAGTTTTATCCAAGAAGAATGCAAACAGGTAGTCGACAGCCTCGGAGCAGCCTTTAGGAGCTCCGTGCTATCAAATATCTGCACATACTGCGATCGTATCGCCACCTCACCGAACATGGTGCCACAACACAGAGAGCGAGCCACCCCAGTTGCTCAGTAGCTGCACTCGACAGGAGCGGAAGCACCCTTCTACTTCCACGCCACATCGAGGGAAGGATGCCGATTCAGGAATCTGGCAACCTGGGCTGCGGAAAGGGGGATGGCAGCAAGGAGGCAGCCTATTCCAGTACATCTCCATGATTGAATCAATGCAGGAAACGAGAAGGCAAACACGACCAACATGGGTTGAAACCCACCTCATACGTCCAGACCCATCGAGAATAGTCGTTCACCACGGTGTAAGAACGAGATGAACGTGTGATCGGAGATAGGCTTTTCTTTAACCATCGCGGTTGAAGAAATTCCCTGTTGCTGCTCTTCGCGGAAAGACGACGTGTTAAGTACCACTGGAATGCACGAACTGGTGTGACTCGGACTCGGCGAACAAGGTCCAGGCTGAAAATGGTGATGGACTGACGGCGTCCGAGCACTCCACTTCCCCTCATGATTCGTCACTCGTGTGAACCGGAGAACGAGATAGATGATCAACCCGACTACTTCAATGGACAAACCGTGTGTGGACGGCGAAGAGACGAGGGCTTGAAGTTGGACTTGTTTGCAAAAGTTGGAAAATCTGTTTTTGAAACTGAGCAGCGCTCCACATCTCCTCCCGAACCACCGCCTCTCGCTAGATGGAATGGACCTCGCCTTACCTTGCCTACAACTAAACATACCCATCATCATCTTAGGTACAAGGCGATGTAGTACGCCTTCGTCGCGCGGTTGAAGCACACGCCTTCCATTCTGTCTATTGACAAATGTCAACGTCACTGAAGACCGTCACTCCATATCTCACCTCTGTGCGGATCACATCCGATCGAGTCTTGAGATGAGTCCCGCTCATCCTCGACGCCCATCTCATAGTGGGGATAACGCAATCCAAACCTTGTCGATAAGGCTACGATACTCCGTTCTGCAGTCGCCGTGTCGCGATGCGATGGGTTCCCAAAGTCCATCTGGCATCCATATCTCGTTATATTATATACATATCGCACTGGCCCCTACGCGGACGATTTCCGCGCGGCCTTCTCATCTGATCTTATCCAAATTGAACATGGTAATGGCAAGGCTGTCTCCGCGTTCCCCCGTCCCATTGACCTATTGACCCAAAGGACCCAGGTGCGCTCCGACCCACTGCCTCTCGTCGGATCAAACACCATCGCACAAGCAACCTCCCCCTCTTCGCATCCATCAAGAATGAACGCAAGGACGAGGCATAAAACGTTTCTGCCGCGACAGCGCTTGCGCCCGCACCCCAAAACGTGGTTGAATTCAATTCAACAAGATTGTCGTGATGCGGTTGTGGCACGATGGCACAAAACGAGACAAAAAAATAACGGCACTCCTTGACCGTATCTGCCACCGCTTTCCCCCCTCGTGACCTCGACGGACAAGGCAAGGTCCCCACATACTGCTTTTAAATTTCCACGCTTGCACCATTGCCATCAAACCCTATTGCCTCGAGGCGTGCCACTTTTTTTTTTGCTTTTTCGGACGCCGCAAGCGCGCCACATGCAGGACGGAGACTAGAGAGCCCATTCATGTTCATAATCACTTGTGCATATCCCGCATGGCAAGCCCGTTCGCTGATTTTGAATGTGAAGATGGCCTAGATCGTACAAGAATGATGCCCCTTTGGAAGACGAGTTTGCGCCACGCTTTTTGACTCTGTTTTGGTTTACGATGCACGTCGCGAAGACGAACGAGTGAGCCAGCGCGTTCTGATCCGAGTACTTGAGTCTATCACGGTGACAGTGCAAACGGCGCTTGGACGGCACGGGGAGGTCGAGAAAACGAAGGATGATAAGATAACAGAGTCAGATCAAACCTCGATCACAATCATCGTGCACGTCCGCCTCCGCGGAATCTCGGAAGCACGCTCTCAGTGGCACACGCTCATTCGCTGAAATGTCTTCTCCGCCTTACGGTAAGATAGACATGACCGCAGTTATCAACAGCTGTAATGAGAGAACGAAGGCGGTGAATCCATCTTCCTATCTACATGGAGGCCTGCTAATGTGAAAAACGGTCCTACATGAGCTCTCCGCGCAAATATTTCATCCCAACCTCCTCGTTCGGCGGAACGAACTCGTCCCTGGACGTGATCCGTGGGCACGGGAGTTTCATGCAATGTTCCGCAGTTACACTATACCCGTAAGTGGCCGGGCCGAAGGAGCCTGTACTTATAGCGACCGTCTGTATCCAGGTTGCGTTTTGCTGACATCCATCGACCTTGTTATGTATGGTACAAAATGAACGCAAGGCGACGGGGACTCGGACCAAAGTCGACGTGACGCCCTCGGTCTTTTTTCCCAACGCCGTACCCCACGAGCACGCGCCCAAAACCCGACACGACGCGTGCCAGGAACGCCATCTCAACTTGTATTGATGGTGGCCAAGGGCGGCCAAAAAAACCTGTCCTCATCGCCCCGTACAAGGCGGCACCCGCCATCATCGAGCTTGCGCCCTCATAACTATAGGTAGATGTGCGCGTCCCGACTGTTTGACAGATCCATCGAATGAACTGCAGAGCTTGGTGTTCAAAACGTTCATTCTCCCTTCATGATCATGATGCGATCACGGCAACGTGCTGCGTTGGGGGCCGCCCATGTCGAAGTTTGGCCATGCTGTGCCGATCAGGTGTCAC
Source organism: Neoboletus subvelutipes (assembly GCA_003316035.1). Classification (NCBI taxonomy): domain Eukaryota; kingdom Fungi; phylum Basidiomycota; class Agaricomycetes; order Boletales; family Boletaceae; genus Neoboletus; species Neoboletus subvelutipes. The sequence continues at coordinate 7,043 of QFEF01001224.1, forward strand.
AACAGTGAACACGATGCAAGTCCGTTATACTATCAACCATAGCGCTGAAAACGAATGCGATTAAGATGAAAGAACGGTGAGTCATGAACGTTGAAAAGAAAAGCTGCGTTTTAGTGCGGTGAAGTAGGATCCGAACACACGAGTCGATCTTATGTTGGACTCCGGTCGTCATCGGCGGAGGGAAGCCTAGTTGCCCCTTCATTTTAAAAAAAATCTGAATTTTTCGGCCCGTAACGTGTCCTGATTCCGTTAGGGAGAAGTGATATATTGGCTTGGTAGGTACAAGGGATACTTGTGAGAGTGAAACGAACCAACGACACACAAGGGATTCAAAATCCCAACACTATGCAAGCGCGGTGCACTCAGGCACGTGTGATTGGGGTCCGTCGAGACGACCAGAACCTTGGTGTATGGGGCGACGCGCCGCCTTCGGCTATCAATGCGGCTACGATAGTGGTAGCCAGTGGCCACATACTACAGCATTGAAAGAGGACAGTATGATTAGAGGATCAAGGATGGGCGTTTTTTCGAGTCAGACCCTTTCCAGGGTCAGCGGGTCCGAATGACAGTCTTCATCAATGCATACCCACAGATCTCCCAAAAAGGCCATGTGAGGAGAATATGCCTTGGCGTTGTACACCAGCTCGCTCTAGCGAGCCTGTAAAACTGAACCATTGGAGTGGGTGTCATGTCGACTGACGTGAACTCACTGAACGTACATATACGTTGGGCGACCCTTCAGAATCATTGACAAGTTGCCACGTCAAGCTTCGATTTTCAAGTGTCATGGTGACAGTTCTGTAACGTGAGTGCGACTCCAAACCCTGTGGACAGACAATTGTTGAACACACCGCGGCCAAGGCTTGATAAATATCAGTATCTGATAGCACAATCTTGATCATCGGCTTTAACGCCCAGCAATCCCCACTGGGTCCCGAAGCGGGATATAGTTGACAGTGTCCACACTAGTATCAACTGCACGCTAATGCGACCTTTTGAAACATCGCCCTAGTCTTTTAGCTAAGCCCTGTCCAAGTGGCACCTTCTCCGTTGATTCGGAGAGCGGGAGCACAGCTGTCACTAATCGAAGCCATGGCGTCTGTCTTGTCAACTTGAAATTGCAAATGTTCTGGTATAACCAAAAGCCCGCGCTCCAGTTCGATGATGCCACCGTTGTCAGCTTGTCCGTCATGCACATTTCCTTTGCACATCCAACCTGATCTGGTTGGCTGGTCGCGTGCAGGGGATCGGTGCTTCAAAGCTTCATCCTTGAGCTATTTCATGATGAGAACAATTTCCGCGTAGGAAGCAGTGGACGGAGCCATGATGACTTTATCTGATACCGCGATAAGGTCTTCTTCCAGTTCTCCGAGGAATCCATCATGCGGCAGGGCTGTGCGGAGAAAGAGGAAAGGGGACGTCATCTTCGCGTGTTATATCGATTCGCATGATATATGTATGCCTTATCTTTGAGAACATTTGACCTGCCTCCTAATCAGACATTTACAGGTGCGTGCTGATATGAACATGAATGGGAAACACCGAACATTCGTGTCATTTGCACGAGTAGCGACCAACAAGTGTTGAGAGATAAACTCGATCATATCAGCCACTGCCCGTGTCAAGTCGGAGTTGGATGCTCGAACGTTGCATGCTGGCCGGCCATCTCCATTGGCCAATCACTCGATCACTCAAACATCTATCTAACTAGATTGCTGGGTTTTGGGGAGGGGATAAACGGACAATCAAATATAGGGGTCAAAGGAACATTTTGTATCGCGTCGGGACACCATGTGATCGCACGGAGTGGATCCGGATGGTACTCCAGCTCGGAGACGACAGGGAACTAAATATGTGCAGATTCTTTGTGTGTTTCCCGTACGCCGAACGCCGAGCCTCTCACCAATGAGTGATTTACGGCGTCATCATGGGTAGCAACATCACCTTAAAAGGTCGGGTATATTCCCATGTATGGAGACCTTGCCCTACCATCGTTCCACTGCTGACTTATCCGGAATTCAGTCAGTTGAGTGGAACAGTCAGACAATGGCCGCCGCCGCCCTCGCCACAGGATAACAATGAAAAGTGGTGGAGACAACTCAGGAGTCAGGGCAAGATGTCCGTGAGGGACGACAGGGACTGCTTTCGGCTACATTGGTCGCTAGGACGATGCATCTTACGCATCTGCAAGCACCGATGGTATGATGACATTGGCATTTTGCTCAAAGTCGCATTGTGAGCAGTGTCTTGGAAGTGATGGAATGGGAGTGGTAGGGGATCGTGTGTTGATTATCAACCACGCACAAACGCCATCCATGCCACGCCCTTGAGTACATGTCTGAACGTAAAATCAGATTCGAATCGACTCGAAGGAAACTCACACCTGCCTTGGTATGCGAGGCAGAAGCGAGGGAAGCCAAATAGTTCTGTGAAATGAACATGATGGATCTGATTCTCCGCACATGTGGGGTGAAGTCACGAGGTTTTACAACGAGGGAGGTCAAAATAGGTAAGCGAGTGGGATGAAAGAGGACGACCCGAAACGGACTGAGTCACTGAGGTGAGTGACGGTTTGGCAGACGGGAGAGCAAATGCGAGCACTCAGCACTATGCAAGTTCATGTAGTGCTGCTGTCATTGTTTCACACAAAGTTTCTAATGTGACAATGCTGGACGGCGACGAGGCTTGGTAATGCTATCCGACACAAGCGCAGAGTAGGCGAACGGAAATGACATCCACGGCCGAGAGGGCAATAGCCTCGGCCCGGACGAGAAACTTGAAAGAAAAGGCAGTGAGGACGAGGTTCGGCGTACGCTTGCTCGCGTGAAACCGGGGGCGCACAGTGTCGTGCGTAATCGGAATATCGGTTCGAGAAATGGTTAAAAGCTCGGGAATCGGCAAAGGAGTAGTGTTATTCGGAATTGAATGGAAGTGATCCGGCGAGCATTTCAGGTGTCAATGGAAAGTCCCTGAGCGTCGATCCGGTCATGTCGCAAAGCCATGGCTAGTGTGGGCTAGAACAATATTGAGCGGGAAGTGGATGGCCTTGCTCGGGACGGGAGCTATGCTGAGGACAGCGATGAACCGACCCGGTTTGGGAGTTGTAAGTACCGCCTTTTGGTTTGATGCGGATCGCGCAACCGGCCGGATGTGCTTCTGTGCGACAATTTTGGAGATACTGCCACCTCTCACCGGAAGTTGTTGTCATCACATTCGTCAGGGTTTTGTTCTCCTAGGGGACCTTTGTTCCCTAGTACCTACGGCGCCGAGTACAAAAGGAGGGGGTGGAGGGCTCAGCGGGACCCTCGTTCTGCGCGCACAAAGCTGTGTGGCGAGGTCGCTCATCACCCACTCGATCCCACTGCAGAGAACCCGCCGTGTGTCCGATCATATCCACGCCTGGTGGATAACGAGATTTGTCAAGGGATACCTTCTCGCCGTCCTCGAGGCAGCAAGCGAAGACAGACGAGAGCACGCTGCAGGGCAACACCACTGAGAGACGTACTCGGGTCATTCCCACGGTGAGTTTTCTATTGTTTCATTCCACGGAGCTGCCAATTATTTGGCGGTGCCAATAATAAAGAATTGGTGTGCCGCGCCGGCGCGGTGCCCAGGTCCCAACAAAATTTGCTGGCATGCTGCGTGGGCTTCGCTCGGCTGGGCAGTTCGGCACGTTTTGATTATATAATAACCAGGTTTACAAAAATTTGGGATGATCGGAAATCTGCTGCATTCGGATATTTTGAAACCTTGTGCTGTTCTCAGGGACTTTACAATTTATATACTCACTCGTCTTCTCCCTACAGTGCTTCCGAACTATTAGCCCTCTATCGATTCTGCTTTCTTCAGCGCCACCTCTGCCCTTCTTCCCGCTTGCTAATGGCTACTGTCCACGGTCCACTCACCGCTAGCCATCCCTCGCCCTTCAGGTCAACCCACAACGCCTCGCACCCGCGTGCGTACCAACCTCCGGTCAGTACATTTACTCGCCTCTTCTGGCGAATTTTTCTCAAGTTGCCTCTCAGGCACCCTCCACCAAACCACCTTCGACACAGCCCACTTCGAGTAGGCAGGATTCATTTTACGGTCACGAGCAGACGTCAAAACTATGCGCCCGCTTCATCACTCATCTGTTTGCCTGCCCCGAGTACCCCCCGTCCTCATCGAATTCCACAGTCAAACTACCCCACTTCATAGCGTACGCATTGCACAGGACCAAGCTTCATGCTTCGGTGACTTTTGCCGCCCTCGTCCTCCTGCAGCGACTCAAGGCTCGATTTCCGACCGCTCGGGGATCGTCGGGTCATCGGCTCTTCATATCTGCCTTCATGCTCGCGTCAAAGGTTATCTGCGACGATACGTACTCCAACAAGTCGTGGTCTATTGTCGCTCAAGGAATGTTCCAACTCAGGGAGATAAACCAGATGGAAAGGGAGATGTGTCAATACCTCGAGTGGGAGCTAAACGTAGAGCCTGTCACTCTCAAGGAGTTCGAGGAAATGATTCGCAAGGACTTTGTCGGTCCTGGTCCGTACCCCACGTACATCCTGCCGTCGACAAAGAAGTCCACGCCGCCACCCACCGCAAATCCCTTCGCTGCCTCGTCGAGCACGAGCCCTGCGCCGTCGTATGGGCAGCGGTATCCATCGCCACCCAAGCCGGCCTTCCCCCCTCCCCCAAACCCTA
>QFEF01001235.1:0-18025 GCA_003316035.1 Neoboletus subvelutipes
AGTGATGTTCCTGTTAGCGGCGATGAGCGGGCTCCCTCCAGGCACACAAGGAGTAGTCGGCTATGGACAGGTCGTGGACAAGGCCTGTATCTGGGCGTGGCCTCTGGGCAATAGGCGGCTGAGTACAGCTAGCGTTGGGCGATGGCTAGCGGGCTAATCCTCTGATTAGCAGCGGGAGCTTGTGACCTCAGCTGGTGGGCTGTTCACAAGGACAAAGGGGCGACCTCAGCTAGACAGCTGTTTGCAGTTACCTGATCGAGCTCTGATTGACAGAAGATTGAGATCAGGGTTTAGACGTTGATGAAACACCGGTTTCATGACACTGGCACAGGCACTGACAGCGAAGACTTTGAAATCCACGTAAGATTGCATAGATCAAAGTTAAGGTTACATGGGCAGCGATTCTAGCTATTTATACTAAGCCCCTTTAGGGCCAGTTAAAGATAGAATCTCCACTCTAAAGTCTAAAGAGGAAATGACGCGTCGCGTCGCATATGAGTCAAAGAAGAGACGCGTCGCGTCGCATAAGATATAAAAGAAAAGAGACGTGTCGCGTGAAACGGAAGAGGAAAGACGCGTCGCATGAGATATAAAAGGAGAAGACGCGTCGCATACTGAATGAAGAAGACGCGTCGCGTACTGAATGAAGAAGACGCGTCGCGTAATATGAAATAGAAGCTGCGGGCGCAGCTTGACTAAATAAGATGAAATGAACTGAGGCCGGTGAGTCATGATGATAGGAACACGAGTCATATACGAGAGAATATGACTTAGGAGTAAAAGGTCCGCAGTGTAAGATGAAAGGCATCCACGATAGGTTACAGCTGGAATAGCGAGGAGTCCAGGATGCCTTCCCATACCTCCTGTGGGATGTCCAGGTCTGGGAGGATGTCGTCCCAGAGGGAATCGGGTATCGGAGCAGATACCGATAGGTCTGATGATGCCATAGGTGAAAGAAAAAGGGTACCCCCAAGGACACTTGTAACATCTACCTCTGTAGACACGGGCGACCTTCTTGGTCTGCAAGCGGATCACCTGATCAGCAAGTGGTGTGCAACGGTTGTGGCGACCTCAGCTGGGATGCTGTTCACAAAGCAATGAGCAGGCTCCCTCCAGGCACACAAGGAGTAGTCGGCTATGGACAGGTCGTGGGCAAGGCCTGTATCTGGGCGTGGCCTCTGGGCAATAGGCGGCTGGGCACTGTTATGACCGGTGTAACAAATTACGCGTACGCGGAAGACTGAAGTCAACAGCGCTATGGACAGGTCTTCCTCTGAAGACAGGTGGACCCTCTGGTCTGCTAGTGGATCACTGGATCGGCTCAGCTGTGTACAACAGTTGTGGCGACTTAACGCGGTGGCGGCTACCTCAGGTGGCGTTCCTGTTAGCGGCGAAGAGCGGGCTCCCTCCAGGTACACAAGGAGGAGTCAGCTATGGACAGGTCGTGGACAAGGCCTGTATCTGGGCGCGGCCTCTGGGCAATAGGCGGCTGGAAGCGGCTAGCTTTGGGTGATGGCTAGCGGGTTAACCCTCTGGTTAACGGCGATGAAAGCTTGTGACCTCAGCTGGTGAGCTGTTCACAAGGACAAAGTGGCGACCTCAGCTAAACAGCTGTTTGCAGTTACCTGATCGAGCTCTGATTGACAGAAGATCGAGATCAGGATTTAGACGTTGATGAAACACCGGTTTCACGACGCTGGCACAGGCGCTGACAGCGAAGACTTCGAAATCCATGTAAGATTGCGTAGATCAAAGTTAGAGTTACATGGGCAGCGATTCTAGCTATTTATACTAAGCCCCTTTAGGGCCGGCTAGAGATAGAATCTCCGCTCTAAAGTCTAAATAGGAAATAATGCGTCGCGTCACGTGAGATATAAAAGGAAAGAGATGCGTCACGTGAAGTAGAAAAGGAAAGACGTGTTGCGTGAGATATAAAAGGAAAAGACGTGTCGCGTACCAATAGAAGAAGACACGTCGCGTAATATGAAATGGAAGCTGCGGGCACAGCTTGACTAAATAGAGGGAAATGAACTGAGGCTGGTGAGTCATGATGATAGGAACACGAGTCATATGCGAGAGAATATGACTTAGGAGTAAAAGGGTCCACAGTGTAAGATGAAAGAAGTTCGGAAAGGATTACGGTTGGAAGAGCGAGGAGTCCAGGATGCCTTCCCATACCTCCTGTGGGATGTCCAGGTCTGGGAGAATGTCGTCCCAGAGAGAATCGGGTATCGGAGCGGACACCGATAGGTCTGGTGATGCCATAGGCGAGAGAAAAATGGTACCCCCTAGGACACTTGTAACATTACCCCCGTTGTAAGATTGATCTGCCGGATCAATTATCTCTATCTCCTTCATTGATATCGTGGTCGGTGAGATCCCAGGTAGAGGGATCGATGTCATCCTCGGTGCAGTTCCAGGCTTGGTGACCGAGGGTGTTGCACTTTCCACAGCGGGCAGAGGGACATTTGTATTGGGAATGACCAGGGGCGGTGACGTTGCAGAAGGGACATATATAGTGGGGGCAGTTGGGGCGGATGTGTCCGGGCTCTCGACACTGGAAGCAGGTGGGCCCACCGAATTGTACATGTGGGGGAAACACTCGCGACATGGTGTTACTGGAGCGAAAAATGGGACGGGGACGACCATCCACGGTGGTAGGGGAACGATCTGGGGTAATGGGCTCGACATCAGGTGGTGCTGGAGATTCCTCAGGTATCCCGGGTAGGAGATGTCCGGGGGTGGTATCCATGTCAGTGGGTAAGTTAAGGTGGGGGAGGTGTGGCATTCCGGCAGAGAAAAGAAAGTTCCACTGTCTGCAGAGCCGGGAGACAGGGGGAGGGGATTCAGGAGATATGGGGGAGGGTGCACGGGTGGTATCGCCATCTCCTCGTTCTCCTGAGTCGGAATTGGACTCACTGGACTCATACTCCTCCTCGGCGATGGCTGCCCATCCGAGACGTCCATTGCTTCGGAAGAAGTCAGCGGGATGGAGGTTGGGAGAGAAGTATTTGGCTCTCTCCTCCGCGGATAGGAGAAGGAGAACTGGGTAGAGGGCATTGGAGAGGATAGGGGTGGGGAGGAGAGCGAGGATGGTGTCAAAGCCTTCTTCTTCGAGGAGGTCCAACGTGAGGTTTCTGGCCTCGATGAGGGTCTGTTGGAAGGTGTTGACGGCAATGTCATCCTGGGTGGCACTTCGTGAGACGTTGGCAAAGACACAGGGACCTGATGAGCACCAGGTGGCCCTGGTGAAAAGGGACTGAAGGGTGGAGTAGATTCAGTACTGTCTAACAAGGAGGACAAGGGTGGTGTTGGCAGTGAAGAGGGGGACTCTCTTGAAGATGTTGGCCGCATCATTATTTTCGAGAGCAGCGACATAGAGGGCGTGATGAGCTGCAGAGGGGAGACAATTGAGATGGGTGCACAGAGGAGCAGTACCGTTGAGGAAATTATAGGACATGGGGGTTCTGAGGAAGAAGCAATCAGAGGGATCATCGTCTTTTATATTCCTCCAGGAGTTCCCGAGCGTTGTCAAAATTTCTTTCAGGTTCCCAAGTATCCTTAGCATCGGAATATCCTTTCCAATGTACCAGGTACTGCCTCCGATTACTGGTCCCGCGATGGTTGGTAATTCGTTCCATTTCGTACTCCTCTTCTCCGTCTACTAGCTCCGGTGGTGGGTTTTTGAAATTGGGGCCATGTTCAGGGGTTTCCTTGTACGTCAGCAACAAGGAGGCGTGGAATACATTGTGGATCTTCCACTGTTTCGGCAATGCGATCTGGAAGGCTACGGGGGAGACTACTTCCGAGATCTTGAATGGCCCCAACCGTTTCGGTGATAACTTGTGAGAGATGTTCTTGGTTCAGATATTCTTTGAATCCAACCAGACCTCATCTCCGACTTTCCATGGTTTGAATTTGGAGTGGATCCTCTCCTTCATTCGTAACTGGGCGAGAGCGTGCGCAGCTTCGGCTTCTTTACGTGCATCCTCAAGATGGGAGAGCTGTTTTTCTAGCGCAGGCAGGAACGTGGTACCAAGTGGGGGATATGATCTGGGTTCGTATCCCATGATCAAGGCAAAAGGGGATTTTCCGGTGGACGAATGCACAGCGGCATTATGAGCAAATTCGGCGGCAGTAAGGAGGTTTAGCCACTGCTCCAGCTTTCCTTGGCAGAATATTCGGAGGTAGGTTTCCAATTCTTGATTGTACTGTTCGGTTTCTCCATCAGACTGAGGGTGATAGGCGGTGGACAAGGATACGTCATAATCTAGTAGTCAAGCAAGTTCCCTTGCAAATGCAGAGGCGAACTGGGGCCCCCTATCAGAGATCAGTCGGTCATGTAAACCGAATCATTTGAACACGTGTTCAAAAAAGAGTTGGGCAATTCCTGCCGAATCGATGGTTTTTGTGCAAGGAGCGAGAATTACCCCCTTACTAAGGCCATGGTCGACCACGACCATTACAGAATCGAACCCCCACACAGGCGGCAGGTCGGTAATCAGGTCCACGGACAGGTGGGAAAACGGGCGGGACGTCTGGACCGCAAGGGGCACAAGGGGTGGAACCGTAGGGTGGGTTTGTACTTTATTGGCCTGGCATATGGCACAGCCAGCCACAAACTGACGAACAAAGGCAGACATGCCTGGCCACCAATAATCTTTAGTAAGGAGCGCAACCATGCGCATGTGGCCACCATGGCCTCCTTCGAGCAAAGTGTGTGCGTCCAGCACGAGTTCTTGGCGGGCATCGCCAGGGATATACATTCGGCCCTTATAGTAGAGCTTCCCTTCTAGGAAGGTCCAATCAGCAGGGGAGGACCATCCAAACAGTGGTATATCATTTTCCATGCCCTTCAGGGCGTCAATAACAAGGGGATCCTCCTCTGAGGATTGATGGATTCAATCGGCAAGTGTGAGATCGAGCGTCCAAACTTGGTGGTCAAAGGCACTGTTAGGCAACAGTTGGACATCGGCATTGTCCGCGGTGGTGTCGATGGCGTCACGTCGAGACAGGGCATCAGCTGGTCCCATCTGGGATCCGGGTAGGGCAGTGTAATCCAGGTCAAAATCCTGCAAAAATAACAGCCATCTGGCTTGGCAACGGGAGAGCTTCTGAGGTTGCTTAAAATAGGTGAGGTTCTTATGATCCGTAAGAACCTTAACGGGATAGGCGGAGCCCAATAGGTATTGGCGCCATTCTTCCAATCCTCGAATCACGGCAAGGAGCTCCCGGTCGTATATGTCATAGTTGCGCTTGGCAGGGGCGAAAGTCTGGGAGAGATAGCCACATGGCTTATAGTCTCCATTTGGGTCATGTTGCATGAGGACACCGCCGGATGCAGTTAACGACGCATTGGTCATGATGGTAAACGGGCGATCAGGGTCAGGGAAAGCTAAGACAGGTCCACGAGTGAAGGTATCCTTTAGCAATTGGAATCCGGTCTGGTGCTTGTCGGTCCATTCCCAAGTCTGGTTCTTCTTGGTCAAGTCCAGGAGGGGTCGGGCGAGCTCCGAGAATGAGGGGATGAATTTCCTATAGAAATTGCAGAATCCTAGGAAGGAGCGGACATCCTTAACATTTACCAGGGGGGTCCATTCTGCGATAGCCTTCAACTTGGCCAGGTCCATCTGGACACCGTCCTTACTAACAATCATTCCAAGGTATTCGACCGAAGAGGCGGCGAATGTGCACTTGTCCAGCTTCAGATACATTTCATGTTCTTGGAACTGTTGGAGGACTTTCCTGGTTCTATCCTCGTGAGAGTCGTGGTCAGAGGAATGAATGAGGAGGTCGTCCATATATATGATCAACCATCCTTCAGCGATAAAATCACCGAAGAGGTCGTCCATGAACACTTGGAAGGTGGCTGGGGAGTTACACATGCTGAAAAACATGACGGCAGGTTTGAATAACCCAAACGGGGTGAGGAATGCGGCTTTCCACCGATCTTCTGGTTTGATGAGGACGTTGTTATATCCCCATCGTACATCGAACTTCGTGAAGATGGATGATCCTTTCAAGTGATCTATCAGATCGGAAATCAGGGGGAGGGGGTAGGCGTTCTTGATGGTATGAAGGTTAAGGTACCGGTAGTCCTGGCACGGCCTTAACTTCCCATCTTTCTTTTGGACGAAAAAGAAAGGGGAGGTCTGGGGGGACTTCGACGGAACGATCTTCCCTGTGGCAAGGTGTTCGTCTACGAACTCTTTACACGCTGTCATCTCGGCAGGGTTGAGCGGATAGGCTTTGGCTCGTTTCGGAATGAACGAATCTTTCAGCTCAATAGCGTGATCATAGGATCGAGACGGGGGAAGTTTCGTGGTATCCTTCTTGTCAAATACTCCTTCATATTGCTGGTAGGCTTTCGGCAGCTCTACCTTCTTAGTTCCTTCCACCTGGACGATAGTGGTGGAGAGGGTCATTCGGTGGAGTATATTCAGCAGAATGACTCCCTTCTCCTGCTTCAGGAATTGGACACGGTCCAGGATGGTCCAACTTCTGTACTGATCATAGAGTTCGCTCTCTATATTTTCGTTCTCCTGATGACCCAGGAAACGCAATAAATACCTCTGAGCGGTATCTTCCGAGGTAGTCGATTTATAGTTGGCCGGAGTGATGACAACTGTGCCGTTCCGCCAATCTATCTCGGGATTCATAGTTCAGAGCCATGGCAGGCCCAGGATGACATCATCCTTTCCACAGTTGAGGACGAGCAGCTCACGTTGCTCTCGTACTCCTTGGAGATCAATGACCACCGTGGTCTTCTCCTTTATCGTTCCGGATTGGTTCGGTGTCCCATCCACGTTCCATGCGGCAATAGGAATGGATAATTCTTCAGTCGGCAGTTTCAGTCAGGTGACTGCCGCTTTGCTTATAAAGCATCCAGTGGCTCCACTATCCAAGAGAGCGTTTACGCCAACGATTTGCCCGTCTTGTTTCCAGATTGAGAGGGGAAGACGAATTGAATTAGACTTCGATTCAGAAATAAATACGGGGGCAACATTTATGGAAGGTAGTGACGTTGGTACACCCCTTCCCTCTAAAAAGATGTGTTGAACTCCTCATCGAGTTCGGCGGCCGAGAGGACTTTGACCTCCTCGGCGGCAACAAGTGGTTCTCCATTTTCATCGCAAGTGGGGTCGTAGATAGACTTCAAGGTACGAAGGACTTCATTGCGGTCTTGATTTCCTTCGATACCCCAGAGGAACACATCCAAAGGGTCCTTGGTGGTAGTGGTGGCAACGGACGAGGTGGGGGAACTGGTAGGGATGGCCCGGGTGAGATGGTTGATTGGCTGAGTCGTCGAGCGAGCAGGAGCGTAGCCAGAGTGGTTCCTAGTCGAGCAACCAGTCTTCTTACAGACGAAGCATCTCCTCTCTCGAATACACTTGGCCCGTTCTGCTGGTGTGATCGTAAGATGATCAATATCCATAGCATTGGGATCCCTGTGGCTATTAGCGTTTCCACCAAAGGATACCTGTGGTCCTCTTCTAAGGTTTCGGATTCTCCTGAGCCCTCCTTCGATCTCGGAGGCTTTGGAGTAGATCTCTTCCATACTCTTGGCGTTTTTGAGTATACCAGACAGAGTGAGCTGGGTGGCGATGGGGATGGAGAGCCCTCTGAGGAACCATTCAGAGAGGGCAGCGATGTCAGATATTCCGGTTCTGACGGCAAGCATGGAGAAGATGGAGACATATTTCTCGAAGCCAGAATTGTCTCTCGCATCTTGGACAAGATTTGCAATCTTGATTCTCGCGGAAGCAGCGGTATCATAGGGGGAAAAGGTGGTATGGAAAGCTTTGGTAACTTCTTCAAACTTTCGTTCTCCCTCGGTGAGCGTATTATCATTGAGCTTGGTAAGCCAAGCTTCGGAGAAGGACTTCCCTCGTCCTTTGGACATGCGGTTGAGGAAAATAAGAGACTTGGTGCGGTCGTTGTATTTCTCTTCGTGCAAAGAGAAGTATTCTTGCATGGCGAGGTACCATCTGTGGGCATTGTCTGGTTCTCCCGAGAATTCTTCAGGGAGAGCGGCTTTGATCTCACCCATCCCGATCTGATCTTTGTTGTTGGAATCGTCACTGTTTGGGTCAGGGTCTGGGTCAGGTCCGTATCCGGGCAGATGAGAGTAGGCTCCGGTTTCAGTTGGTAGAACGTGCCTTCCAAGGACGTGGGAGTAGTATCCAGACGCTGGTTCTGGCTGGTCGACTTGGATAGGTTCTGATTCTAACGGTTGCTGTGGAGAAGGATCTGCCAATGGGGTCTGACTTCGGGACGGTTGACCTGAAGTGGTTCGAACGATGGAAGGGGAGAGAGATGGAGTACTCCGGGATGTTCCTCCGATCCTTCTGGAAGTGGAAGAGGCGGATGGTACGGCTGCAAAGGTTCCTGGTTGTGGTGGTGCTCTTTGATTCTCCTCGTCGGATGGTTCTCCGAGTAGGCTCTGTAAATTTATACATCTTGTTGCAGCAGCTTTGTGACTACCACTGGGCAGTCAGTTATATCAAGAGTGGATCCTTGAGCGTGACAGCTCGCAGGCAAAGAACAACTTTGATCTTTTGTTACGACCGGTGTAACAAATTACGCGTATGCGGAAGACTGAAGTCAACAGCGCTATGGACAGGTCTTCCTTTGAAGACAGGTGGACCCTCTGGTCTGCTAGCAGATCACTGGATCGGCTCAGCTGTGTACAACAGTTGTGGCGACTTAACGCGGTGGCGGCTACCTCAGGTGGCGTTCCTGTTAGTGGCGAAGAGCGGGCTCCCTCCAGGTACACAAGGAGGAGTCAGCTATGGACAGGTCGTGGACAAGGCCTGTATCTGGGCGCGGCCTCTGGGCAATAGGTGGCTGGAAGCGGCTAGCTTTGGGTGATGGCTAGCGGGTTAACCCTCTGGTTAACGGCGATGAAAGCTTGTGACCTCAGCCGGTGAGCTGTTCACAAGGACAAAGTGGCGACCTCAGCTAAACAGCTGTTTGCAGTTACCTGATCGAGCTCTGATTGACAGAAGATCGAGATCAGGATTTAGATGTTGATGAAACACCAGTTTCACGACGCTGGCACAGGCGCTGACAGTGAAGACTTTGAAATCCACGTAAGATTGCATAGATCAAAGTTAGAGTTACATGGGCGGCGATTCTAGCTATTTATACTAAGCCCCTTTAGGGCCGGTTAGAGATAGAATCTCCGCTCTAAAGTCTAAATAGGAAATGACGCGTCGCGTCGCGTATGAATCAAAGAAGAGACGCGTCGCATCGCATGAGATATAAAAGGAAAGAGACGCGTCGCGTCGCGTGAGATATAAAAGGAAAGAGACGCGTCGCGTCGCGTGAGATATAAAAGGAAAGAGATGCATCGCGTGAAGTGGAAAAGGAAAGACGCATCGCGTGAGATATAGAAGGAAAAGACGCGTTGCATACCAAAAGAAGAAGACGTGTCGCGTAATATGAAATAGAAGCTGCGAGCGCAGCTCGACTAAAATAAGGTGAAATGAACTGAGGCCAGTGAGTCATGATGATAGGATCACGAGTCATATGCGAGAGAATATGACTTAGGAGTAAAAGGTCCGCAGTAAGAGAATGAAGAAGTCCAAAGCGAGATTAGGGCTGGAAGAGCGAGGAGTCCAGGATGCCTTCCCATACCTCCTGTGGGATGTCCAGGTCTGGGAGAATGTCGTCCCAGAGGGAATCGGGTATCGGAGCGGATACCGATAGGTCTGGTGATGCCATAGGTGAAAGGAAAATAGTACCCCCTAGGACACTTGTAACACTCGGAAGTTCATGAACTCCGTTAAAACGAAACTCTCCGCTGCATTCAAAATGCACAACCTCGGAGAAGCAAGATATATTCTCGGAATTGAAATTAAGCGGAACCGGAAACTCCAGACAATCTCCTTGTGCCAATCCCAATACTGTCGCACAATTCTTGAGCGAACTGGTATGTCCACATGTAAACCAGCATGGACCCCCATGGCACATGGCCTCCAACTCTCCGCCACTGATCCGACAGATGACCGCGTAGTTCCAGAGATGATCATCAAAGGAAAACAGGTCTCATACTTGACCGTTATAGGTTTGCTCATGTACCTCATGCTCGAAACACGCCCAGACATTGCATACACAGTTGGCGCACTTAGCCGTTTCAGCGCAAAGCCCAAATTTGTCCACTGGGAAGCAGCAAAACGTGCACTCCGGTACATACAAGCCACTAAGGACATGGAACTCCGATTCAACAGATCCAAACTCTCTACAGACATGGACTTCCATGGGTACTCTGATGCTGGTTGGTCCCAGGAACTAGATAACTCCCGCTCCACCTCCAGTTTTGTATTCATTAGTAATCATGGAGCCATCTCCTGGTCCAGCAAATTGCAAAGCATGGTAGCCCTTTCCACCACGGAATTGGAGTACATCGGACTTAGTAATGCCGGACAACACTTGGCCTGGCTACGAACCTTCTTTGACGAAATCGGACACTCACAAAAGGCTCCTACTGAACTGTTCTGTGACAATCAAGCAGCCATCATCTTATGTCGCGATCCACAATTCTGGGCCCGGACTAAACACATTCAACGCAAGTACCACTTCATCTGAGATGACCTAGTAGGAAAAGGAGAAGCAACAGTCCGATATGTCTCCACCAGGGACATGGTGGCGGACATACTCACAAAGCCACTTGCAAAGGACCAACATTGGAAATTTGTCCGAGGTATGGGGTTGCAGCTACACTCAAGTGGGAGTGACAAAATATCATTTACTCCGGAAGGAATTCCAGTGGTCCAGTCCTCCGAAGGGACTGGATAGGTTTATGATCACTCGGAGTTAGGACTTGGAACTCCGGAGTGGCACCTGCTCTTATGGTACAGAGTCGCCACTCGGCAATGGCTCCTGCAACCATTACTGTACTTTTAACTTCTTCCTTCGTCCCTGACACTTATTGAGGTACAAGTGTGCCTTAAACAAATCGTATATATAGTCCCTTTCTTCTCCACACACCTCAGTTGTTCTCGCCCTTAGGCAACAGCTGAGGTGAGTTGCTTACTCTACATTAACTACTCCGAGACTAATGTAAGGTATCATAGTTCCGGTACTTACAGGTAATTATAGTTGTTCTCGCCCTTAGGCAACAGCTGAGTTCTGGTACTTACAGCACCAGACTTACTCTGCTGAACTCCGGACCTTTGGACCTCCGGACTTTAACACCCATTCAGGCTAGTGCTGGAGGCTTGTCTGCCACTCATCCAAATCTGACTCATCAACCATCTGGTCCATCCCAGGCCTCTGCCCTACACCCAACCAACAAACCTCAAAGCCCCTGGGCATGAGCTACATACTGGTGGGCTGGCCAGTGTATTCATTGTCACCTCTGAATTCCATCACCTCCAATCACCACTCAATTGTCCCAGTCATTTGCACATTCACTCATTTAACAGGCCTCCCAGATCCCCATTCCTTAGTAATGATTTTCATGTGGTACATGACAAATTTACTTAGAACATACATACCCTGACATGGTGATTCAGAATTATATCATATCAGACAACTTGAAATGGTCTAATGTTTTTCATTTCAGAGTGATTTAGAAAATTGTGCTCCCCACAGTCCCACCCGAAAAGTTGCACTCCGTGTCTGAAAAAGTTGCGCTCCGAGCTCAAAAAGTTTCGCACAGAATGAATGTGCATTTGGACCCTCATAGCCACGGACGTGGCACTTTGCGCGTTATCCGATGCAACGACAAGTCTAGTCGAGTCGGGTGAGAAATGGACTCCGTTGATATCATCGTCCTCTTTGTGCGACAAGACTTGTTTGTATGTCTTTGCGTTCCAGACAAAAACCGAGCCCATCAGTGTCCCCGCTGCGATCCATCTGCCATCCTTTGACACAGCGAGACACCAGACATGGTCCGCTTCCAATTTTGCCACGTGTTTGCCATCCCCTACTCGCCACACTTGAACCTCCTCCACACCGCCGCTCACGAGATAGTCGCCATTCACTGAGAATGTCACTGCGTATGCCGAGCTACCGACGTTGATTTCGGTGAGCGGGGGATGCTCTTGTCCAACGGTCAGTATCAACGCGGCTCCGTGAGCCTTCGTCGTGTCGGTACGCACCGGTTATTGTAGATGTCGTCATGAGCAACACAACGTAACAGAACGATGGAGAGGGGCAATAAACAAGCTGTGGTGTGTATGCCTTTTTCGCATTATAAACATGTTACCTTTCCTTGATATAGACACGCTCGGATCACCCTTCGCCCTAACTGTGTTTTAGATAGATCGCTCCTTCACGGAAGCATCGCGCTACGAAAAACATGCTAGCGGATAGAACAACTATCTGCGCGGCCGACAGGTATGATCCGTTACACTTCGTCGTAATACATACCCCTGCTCTTATCCCGCACAATATCATGGGCGGCTACCAGCGGCTCTATCACTGCTTTTCGACGCTTGCTCATACCCAAATTACCCGTGGGCGTGTTTCCAACGAGGAAACCGTTCCTTCACAAGGGCCTTGCGTCACGAAAAGGCCACCGTGGGCTTCTGCGTCCAGGTGAATGAGCTAGCGGATATCCACGCACCCGCTTCTCCTCAGTATCATTGGTGACACGATTCATAGTCGCTGAGGCATTCATAACCGTATTGTCCCGTGACTCTACCTCCTGGCCCTCGCTGTCCCGCACCGCCTTCGATGACCTTGCCAGGTTCGGGTTTAGATTTGTCCTTGGTTGGGAGGTGGCCTTGATCTTGTGCATCACCCGCTGTCGTGTGTAAGCTGCTGCGATGGCTTTTTCAACTCGAATGCGGGTAGTCCAGGAGGGGATGGCCATGTATGTTCGGTTCAAAGGTCCGATTTGTTTGCCCGCGTTTCTCGACATTCCAAATCATCATACATGCGTGCGTTCTACTTGCTTTACCGCAGTATCATAATCAAACCCTTCTCCTGTCCATTCACTTGGAACCATGTCTAACAACCCGTCTACCTTGGTTGCTGGAATAAACGAAATAGGAGGGTCAACACACCCATGTTCGGGTTTTCGCGACGTGTATGATCTCATGCGTTAAAGGACAGTGTGTTTTCGCAGATATGTAGGCGTGCGTTGCGATCGGACGAGCATTCGAACCACACCCGCTCGAGCGTTCCCGCGATCATCATGTTAGTTGCAAGAAAACACCCAATCGAAAGTAGCGGAGGAAAAAACCAAAGTTTCAGTGACCACTATTCAAAAATGATTAAAGGAAACAAGAAACCACTCCACACACGCACTCCTCTCAGGCATTGAACAGAAATATCTTGTACGGCTGTGACCCCATCTCGTCCTGCCCCGGGGGTCAGCCCGGACGCAACAACGCGGTCGCGATCGGTTGTGGGTAACGGTCGCCTTCGAGGACGCGTGGTGTTCAATGCAAACGCCCAAAATGATGCCGAACCCGATCTGTCCTTGTAGAGAAAGGTTTTATCCCCGCTACGGTAGTAGTGGGTTCTATGGGATGCAGTTACTTACGGTTCGTTTTGGCAGGGAATTATTTGTTTTTACGTTTATGTTTGGGCGCTTTCCCAAAACGGCTCGAGACTAGGTGTGTGTTTGGTTCCAAGGCTGTTGCCAAACAACCACTTGCCTAATTCGCTCAGCTTCTCTGCTTCGACATATACAGTACCGTCAAATCAAGTGTTTCCAAAATACTAATACCACCGAAATCGTGTCACCGTTGAGTCCCATGGTCTGCTCTATTCAAACTTGAAATGTAGCCGACGTGAAGTAAATGTCACGCAGGAAGTACGACCAGCATCGTTTTGGGTCACTTCATGTGGCAAAGCCAAGCAAGTTGTTTTGGGCGTTGCATGAGTAAGTAGCCTTAGATCTGCGACACCGCTGATACGATTGATTGAGGTAATGGTCATTGCTTAACTCAACTCTTTTAGTGCCCACTGGATCGCAATGATGTATCGTGTCACCGTTTTCTCGGCTGTGCTTGTTCCACTGCGAAAGCAGCAAGCACCGTTCTTCACATGTATTCATAGGACCATGTACACTGTACTCTCTTCCCTTCCACCCGCTTGCAAAAGTATGTAATTTTGCAATTTACTAACCACCCCTGTTCCGCATTAGACCGTGTACGAGAACACAGTGGAGGGAGGGAGGGAACAAAGCGACGACCGTGCACCGATAAAGGCAGTGAATGACGTCGACTGGAGATACGTGGGACCTCATGGGCTAGCAAGGCGCAGTGGTGACCACGGTGTCACGCCGAGTTCGATACCATGTGGTACAGATGCGTCTTCCGTGGATCTGGCACTCTGCAGCTGCATTTCTGGCGAGGATCCGGAGAGTATCGAGCTTCAAGTTGGTCGTTGGATGTAATTGCACCGCGACGGTCACCAATCCCATCTCGGTCACCTAAGGGCCAGAACGGATGCTGCTACTTGCAAAGTAGCCGAGTTTATTCAACTTTGTTCTGTGGCGAGGAGCTCAGCATGATGGACGGCCGAGTTGTCGGCGACTGAAGTTTTTTCAAACCTTGCTCCTGCATCCCCTACACATATGATGGCTCTTGATTCAATTACATCTTATCACGATCCTGCTGATCACCGCCATGAAGAACTTTGCCTCCAACTCCTCCAACTTGTTGATAACCTCAAAAATTTTACAGATACACTTATGGCTGAGCTCCCTGCAGAGTCCAACACTGCTGCTAAGATTGCCAGATGGTCTGATCCTGAGGTTGATACCCTTGTACAGTACCTTCATGAACACCATTCCAAAGCAGGTGATGGAAACTTCAAAGAATCAACTTTCTCAGCTGCTGCAGAGTACATCAAATCTCAGCATCCACTCTCGATAGGGAAGGTTAAGGATGCCAAGAGCATTTGCAACAAGTGGAGTCAGGTTAGTGTGTTGTCAACTTGTCATGATATGTACATGCTACTAAACATTCTCTAGCTAAAATCCACATATGCTACCATCTCAATCTACCACAATCAATCCAGGTTCCACTGGGACAATGTGTTACAAGTGTCCTAGGGGGTACTATTTTTCTTTCGCCTATGGCATCTCCAGACCTGTCGGTATCTGCGCCAATACCTGATTCCCTCTGGGACGACATCCTCCCAGACCTGGACATCCCACAGGAGGTATGGGAAGGCATCCTGGACTCCTCACTGTTCCAACCTTAATCCTATTGCCCAGAGGCCATGCCCAGATACAGGCCTTGCCCACGACCTGTCCATAGCCAACTACTCCTTGTGTGCCTGGAGGGAGCCCGCTCATTGCCATTGCGAACAGCACGCCAGCTGAGGTTGCCACAACCGTTGCACACCACTCGCCGATCAGGTGATCCACTTGCAGACCAAGAAGGTTGCCATCGTCTTCAGAGGAAGACCTGTCCATAGCGCTCTTGACTTCAGTCATCTGCGTATGCATTATTTGTTACACCGGTCGTAACACAATGAAAATGGTGCAAACATACAAGGCACCGCTGCATCAGAAGTCTTCAATACATATGTTTTGAAGAAGGTAAGCTCTTGACACTACATAATTTGCTTTATTAATGTAAACTACTAGACAAACGTATTGGAATTGGGCACAGGTAGACCACGATCCAATGATGCAGAGGGCAACAAGCAGGGAGTATCGGTGGAGAACTCACTGATAGAGGTGACAATGGATTCCTGACTAGACTTGCTGGTGGGCAAGAGAGAGCAGCTAACCTGTAAGCGCTCTTAAATGTCTGCTAACAAGCAGATGGAAAGAGAGGTAGAAGAGTTGTTAATTATAATGGGAGAGAGCTCCCAGACTATATACCTATCGTATATAGAGTTAAAGAGGAGTCCCAATATAAGGGGACCTGCCCTATACCTGATGACTCATAGGGTCAAGAGTATAACATCATAAGTGATGTCATGATCAGTCATGCTGACTAATAGGACTAAGGGTGTGACGTCATGGTCTAGAGCCAATGACGTCAGAAGTGGTCTGGAGTCTATGACATCATAGGTCTAGCCCGTGATGAACAACAGTCACATGTGGGCCTAGAACAACCAAAAGAAAGTCTACCGTGCTCTATAGTAAGAGTCCATTTCCAAGATAAAAGATAAGATAAAGGATAGGGTAAGCTAGTATGAAGAGTGTCCAATATGAACATAACAAGTTCAACAAAATGCTGCAATGAAGAATTACCGAAACCGAGGCTGGAAGTATTTGGATCAAATGGAGCACATCCTGCCCCATGGCAGAGCATCAGGTGTATGGACCTATCGTGGCACAATCGGCATCAAAGCTCCCACAGAGGGGAAAGTAGGAGAGACAATGAATATAATGGATATCGATCGTGCTTCAATCGCTATGAGCTCTGCTGTTGCTACCTATGGTTTGGTTGCTGGCAGCATCCCCCCTGGTCTAGATGTACTGGCTCTCCCCCAAGTCCCTGAACTCCTCAACATTCCCAACGCCCTGCCAGTTCCTGCCCAAGCCATTTCCATCCCCATTCCTGGATCAGGAAGCAGCAAATGCCCATTTTCCACCCTCTCTCCAGATACATCCAATCCATCACTTCTCTTTTCACCAGTACAATCCTTACCGGCTTACTCTACCCCATCCACATCCACTCGTACCCACAGCACTCAAGCTGCCAGCAAATGGAGCTGAATGGCTGCTGCTGCAGATGACAAGTGCTCGAATATTGTAGCGATCAACATGGTGAATAACTCCATCCATATGCTCAACGACACCATCACCACTCAATTTCACGACAAGTTGTCCATCATCAGGTCAGCCACAAATGACCTGTATCATGTTCCCGGCCTTTCATCGGAGCAGATCATTGAGATCGGGGAGTACTTTGCACAAAATGAAAGTAAGGCATTGATGTTTCTTTCTCTTCAAATAAGGGAACATGTCGCATATGTGAACAAGTTGTATTGTCAGTTGGTTTCATTGGATTCCACTCCTGGCCCCAGCCAAGGTGCAGCTGGGCTGGATACTTCAGCTACTTTGTAATGTACTTTGTTTTCTTGTGAACAGCAAAAATACATTGTTGTATTTGTGCTACAGTGAGATTCCGTCCAAGTATATATCATCTAGCTCATCCATGTCCAATGAATCATCGTCCTCTGCATCCTCTGCCAAACGCTCCCTCAAAATCTCTTGGTAATCATCCCACATTGCTTGGGCAATCTCGTCACGCATCTGTTTTGCGGTGAGGTTGTCTTGCATAGCTTGAGGTGGATCATCTGCATGTTTATCTTCCATGTTGGGATCCAACAGGTTTCCAACAGATCTGTCATCAGTGCTATGGGCAGAAATGAAGTTGTGAAGGGCGCAGAGTGCTGCTGGTAGTCATGCTTGAATGTCAAGGGGAAATTCTGTGGGGAGCAGGAGGATGCGAAAATGTTGTTTAGCGATGCCAAAAATATGCTCAACCACATTATGGGCTGATGCATGGTGCAAATTGAATAGTTCCTCATGGTTTAAAGGGCTGAAAGAACTTCTTTGAAAATAAATAAATGGAAAAAAAAATAGCTTACCACACACTAGCACGGCCCCATTCTGCAAGATGATATCACACACCACGGTATGGAACAAGTAGGTCATGGTGAAGAGTGTACCCAGCATCAGCGAGTAGATATCTTCCAGGAGGTATTTGTAAATCTGTGCTTGAGGCATCGTTGAAGACACAGGCATCAGTTGCAGAGCCTTCCCAACCCATAAGCGCATAAGTAAACTTGAGGTCGAAATCACAGATAAAGAGTCCATTTTGTGATAAAAATCCCTTGCGATTGTGATAAGCTGGGCGTAGGTATGAGGGTGGGGATACCGGTATATGACTACCATCAATTGCACCAATTGCATGCTGGAAATAGGGAAAAAACTTTGGATTGTTGCAGATTTTTGATGGAGTATATTCACCTGTTGGAAATACTATGTGTCTTGTGTAAAAAGGTGGACTGGTAAGTATATCAAGAACTTTCTTAAAGTATCTGTCAGATCTGTGATAAGTATGTATGGATGTTGAGCGGGTTAGGTGATGTTGTG
>QFEF01001238.1:0-18491 GCA_003316035.1 Neoboletus subvelutipes
TCGACAGCCTCTGCGCCTGTGCGCTCGTATGCAAGCTTTGGCTGAACACCGCGAGGATGGGGATATGGGCAGGCGTGCGACTGAGTGGCCGGAAGAAGAGCATGGCGTTCGTCCGGTTATTACGTGCATATACGCGCGAGCCGGGCGATGGTCTTCCAACGTGGACTATACCCAGCCTTGGACGCTACGTTGTACATCTGTCCGTCCGGGAGACACGCGGCAATGCTTGGGATCCAAAATGGCTCGAGGATACTCTTCCGCATCTCTCGGCCCATCTCCCCCGCGTCCAAAGCCTTGAGATGGAACGCGTCACCTGGGAATACCTCTCTTCCAGATCGCGCACGGCTTGTCTCCAGGCATTCAAGCACGCGAAAAGTCTGACGCTACGCGGATTCGTGTTCCGCACGACAAGTGACATGTACGGCTTCCTCGGCGAGTTCACAGAGTTGGAGGTGCTCACACTCGATGGGGTGCACTGTGCCAAGAGAAACACGCCAACGTGGCTCTTCGATTCTGTAGTGGATGGGGAGAGAGCTATCAAGCCGCCTCCAGGGAAGTTGAAAGAGGTAGGGTTTAGAGGTGTGCCTATGGAACCCGTCTTGGGGTGGATCATGGCGGGTACCGATTACCAGCGGGAGGTGGGAAAGCCTGGTCCCAGGATCGAAAGTGTTAGAATGGGAGGGGTGGGTGTGTCGGAGGCCAACATCGTTGGGAGGTTTTTGAGAGGAGTGGGGGATAGTCTGAGGAAGGTGTATATTGGATTTGAAACTGATTTCGTGGAGAGGGGGGGTGAGTCTCGGGCAGTGATCAGTATTGGACGATTGACTGACCGTGTACGGCGTGCAGATGTCCTGGTGAGGGAGATGGAACTCGCCGAAAATACGAACCTGGAAGAGTGTCACATCTTTGGACTTGTCGTTCCATCTCCACCGCCAGTCGACCCATTTGAACAAGAACCGACGCCGCCGCAACGAACGCTCGAGGCTCTCACATTTCTCCTTTCGCAGATTGGGTCGCGGATGCGCGTGCTGTCGCTTGCGTTGTACCCTGCAGATCTGCGCGCGATGTCCGCAATTGATTTCGAAGGGCTCACCAAGGTGTTTGAGAAGCAATGTGTGTGGTCTTACCTGGACGAGGTGCGGGTGGTCATCTCGAAAAAGGGTGAATATGGACTTGGCAAGGTCGTTAGAGAGCGCTTGGGGGTGTTGCACGAGCGAGGAGTGTTAAAAGTAAACGTTGGGTTTGACGAGCGGGAAGTCTTGTAATAGAAAGTTTGCTAATAGACTTGCATTCTCACGCTGGTTCTTTGTTACAACCATGGCGGACGCAGGTAAAGATCCACACTACTCGTCCAGATATCCCCCCAGTGCTGACGAGACTCGTCCAAGGTTTCTTCAAGGGCACTTCTGCCGACCAAGACAGGCGCTTCTCCGACAAAGAACTCAAGCTGCTCAAGTCAATGAAGTTCCCTCCAGAATTCGACAAAAAAGTGTGTCATCGGCGTCCTTGTAAACTCACACCGTGCTCATTATCTTCTCTTTTCTCAGGTGGACATGAAAAAAGTAAATTTGCAGGTCATCAAACCATGGATTGCTAAAAAGGTCACCGAGCTGGTTGGCTTTGAAGACGAGGTTGTCGTCGAGTATGCCATGGGGCTGCTCGAGGACCCGAATCACACCGTAAGTATCACGCACTGTTTCTGCTGACTATTTTTGAGTTCAATCCTGGATGTGGCACAGACCCCCGACCCCAAAAAAATGCAAATCAACCTGACCGGTTTCCTTACGTCTTCTACCCCCGCCTTTATGACGGCACTCTGGAGCCTTTTGCTCGAGGCGCAGGACTCTCCCGCTGGTGTCCCAAAGACATTTGTGGAAGAAAAGAAGGAAGAAATGCGCAAGGCAAGGGATAGCGACCAACGCGCATTCGGTGAAAGAGATCGCAGGGCTAAGTTAGACGGGATCCGAGAGCACGAAAGAACTGACCATGGTGATCGCGGTGGGAGGGGTCGAGGTCGAGGTAGGGGCCGTGGTCGCGGTGGCTTCGAGGGTGGTGGCAGAGGTAGAGACAATGGCTGGGGTGGGCGTGGTGGTGGTGGTGGTGGTGGTAGGGTATGTCACCTCTCTCGTGATGTTCAACATCCAAGTCCACTAACCATATTTCGTATTAGCGTCAAGGTCGTCGATTTTCCTCTCGCTCCCCACCACCGCAACGCCGTCGCTCCCCATCAGGATCACCGTTCGATGCACGCAGTTCTCGCTCACCCCCATCACCTCCCAATCGGCGTTCCCGCACACCCACCGGCAGACGTCCATCACGCACACCCCAGAGATATAGTTCACCATCGGCCCGCCGCTCTCGATCCCGCCCTCCCCCTCCTCAACGTTCACGTCGTCGTTACAGTCATTCGCTCTCTCCTCGCAGACGCCACCGCTCTCCTTCCATAACCCCTTCTGAAGGCGGTTCTCGGTCCCGCTCACGGTCTCCTCCTCGAAGGCGAAGACGATCCCCCTCGCGCTCTCGCTCTCCCCCTCGAAGGTACAACGGGGGAAAAGACAGACGCCGTGACAGCCGGAGCCCGCCGCCGCGCAGACGTCGTTTCTCCCGATCTCCAACACCGCCCTCCAGTCGTTCACCTTCGCCGCCACCTCGGTATGGTCGTCGCCGCAGCCCAAGTCCTAGAGGCGGTCGCAAGGGTGGGCGCGATAGTCCATCTCGCTCTCGTACACCTCCACTACCGCGTCGCAGAGATTCTAGGGAACGTGATCGGGTTGTAGAGGAAACCCGCCGTGGTGGACGAAGTCCATCCTTTACCGCGATGGACGTCGACAAGGCAGAAACGCACTCTAGGACACTCGATTCGGATCTCCCTCAAAATTCACGGGGTGAGTTGAAGATCAAAGGCCAAGCGAACGCCCGCAAGTCGAAATGGGAGGACGAGCAGGTTAGTGACCTCATTGTCTTTAATGTTCAGTTGCCGAGCTTTGTCTTCTCTCGGAGTAGGGCAAACATGCCAGTGATGATGATGTTATTGCGAAAGAAGAGTTGGAAAGACGTGAAAATGAGTTGAAGGAGCGAGCCTTGAGGAACAAAGTGATTAGGACTAGAAAGGGCAGTGGAGGCGTCGGCGCTACGTCTGGTTGAGTTGCCTACATGTGCTGTTGCTGGTATACTTTCGTGTTCTCCCCCCTGCCACATTGCCACTGATTGTTACGTATCACCTCGCTTTCCGAGGTACCAGGACCAGTTGAAAGTCTCCTGGCTGGCGAGAACCTTTGATATGTTTCCCTGTTTTCTTCACCCGTTATTTGTTTACTCAAGCATATACACGATATTATAGCTGTTTCGGTGACTTTACCCCCTCCCCTACAAGTGCTTTTCGATTGCTACTCTCCGAATAAACCATGTTTTGTGACTATTGCGGGTCTTTGAGAGTGTTGGGATGGATTCTCAACTGACGTTGCTCGACTACAAGACCTCAGTACGGTCTTGTGATAGTTTTTCCTATCCTGCTGCCCGGAACGTATTTCAAGATGATGTTTGCAACAGTCATCTCCGACCAGGAGTTCATCGCCAACGAGGCTCAGAATAACGAATCCTGGATATCACAACTACCTTGGATAATTGCTGGTTGCTTGCTCCTGGTGGTGAACTTCAGCAACAAGGCTCTCGGCTGTTTCTTCCAGAACTTTGCAGCTTACATGGTAGGCACAATCAGTGGCTCTCTTGGGTTTGTCTGCAGGCAAACGTCATTTGGCCAAGGTTGTTCCTGTGAGCAAGTCCAGTTGAAGTAGTGACCCTTGGATAGATCCAGTCAGTCGACGATGACTCCCCGCTGCCAGGATACATTTTCCGCGCAAGATTCTGACTGAGATTATGTTGAAGGGAGAGGCATAAGAAGTCGACGGTGTAGGTTTTCCTCTCAATCTCCCTGTTCTCGTGCAGACATGTTACTATCTCTTGTCAACGCCACGAGACGAGTGGCGTCTGTCGCTGCAACACGCATCTTTCATCCCCAATCGTTGCCAGCAATTCGCCTGTCACGAACGTCACATTTTTCAGTACGTGTTCATCTTACCCTCTTCAGTAATTTTTTTTTTTCTGACTCGCCCCCTTGTAAAGACATTGACATGATGCAACGCGGCGCCAAGCTCAATCTCAAGTCCGAAAACAAACGGCCAGCCACGCATATGTCCTGGATCGATCCGTCCATCCCAATGCATATAATGCCCTGTAGGCGTTCCTCCACAACGGTGAGACGTCGCGTGACGGCCCAAGGACCAAGCATGCACCAGCAAAGTTTCGGGTGTGCGCTCGTGTGACTACCCCCAAAAAACCATCGGTGGCATTACGTTCCCCCACCCTATCTCCTCCTCCTCCTCCCCTTCTTCACGGGCGTCGTGTTTCTGATTGTGTATCGTGTGTGTAGGTTCTTCCCAGCAACCGGTGTCAGATGTAATGACCGCCGCTGCGTTGGTTCGAGGTCTCTTCTGAAATGAGCTTGCCCATCTGATAACCCCTGCCTTTAGAGCGGAACGGAAGTTTGTTTGACGCGTGTGTCTTCCCCGTGGGGTTAAGGGATTAACGCGCCTAGTGGCAGCGACAGGAACAAAGGCAAGAAGACAAAGACGACCATAGGTCCATTCGATCACGTTCGAAAGGTGTCCTGGACAACTGGCAATCACAAATCAGGCGATCATCATCAGCAACGCCCTCCCTCAAGTGATGCCGAAAAAAAAGATGTAAATCGGTTTGGCAAAAACGTTTCCTCGCTTCTTGTCCAAGGGTTCGAAAAATCTGGAGACGTTCGACCAGATCGAATGTATTGTTTACCCTCGTCGGCGAGTTTGCTTGCTCGCGTGCACTGCCAGTCAACTCAATCATGATAGGTCTAGGTTACATGGCCGTCCACGTTGGGCTGACACGCCATGAACAATGTTTCAGATCCCATGTACATAAGTCCATCTCGTGCTACGTAAACGGCTCCGAGGCCGACCAAAACCCTCCCCTCTTGGGTGCTTACGACGCAAACGACACCAGGCATGCTCATCCAACATCTATATTTATACCTATATCTACAGTCGAACCCCTTGTAACCCATACATTTTTGGAGTTACTGAGTTGGTATGCAGGAAATTCTGACTATACCCCATGGCGGTCAAAACCCATATACATTGTCAGTATATCTCTAAATTAGGAATAACTAATATATAATTAATATGAACATGTCCCAAATGTGGCACGGCATCTCACGATTTTCTAAAAAAGGGGCTGCAGAAGCCCCAGAATCAGACTTGAGCGCGAAAAGCCTCACTTGAGGCTGCATTAAAAGCCAATCAGCCAATTTCAGAGGCTGATGAAGAATGGCTTGATACTGTTGTAAGTTTGGTTGATGAAGTGTGTCTGGTCGACAAGTTGGATACAGCCAAGGAGTACGAAAGGGCTGTTGAGCAATTGGATTCACAAGAGCAATCCATTGTTCAGAGGCTGACAGATCTTGCCCAACATGGTGGTGGGCATGCTGTTCCGTCTAGCAACTTCACAGTGATGTTGCATGCCTTGGGAATGCAGAATATGAAGGAGACAAAGATAACTAGTTATTTTACCACGAGAGATTGACCTCGAAACTAACATAGCTAACTTGGAATACACAATGGTATTTTCTTGGGTGTTATTGGCCACTGATCATGAAACCCATAGCCCCTCATATCCCATACCTTACGGCCTAAACGGGGGGGGTATGGGTTACAAGGGGTTCGACTGTATATCTATACACAGCTCAATAGGCCTATACCAAGCACGTACGCCAGGTACTCGTCGATCCATCCGAATTCTAATCCCTGGTTTGCATCGTCATGCTACAATGACGTTGTCCGCCGTCGCATCGAAACCCCCACGTTGGCTGCACGACAACGACGTGGACACGCTGCTCTTCCAGACGACCTGAAACAATCGGTACTGTTCAGGGATGGCAAGGCAATACATACTTGTTCGGCCACAAATGTTTGTTGGCTCGACCCCTGCAAGGATGCTACAATGTACAGTAGGCATGTCGGTAAGCAAATAAGACAAAAAGACCGAAACTTCAACACCAACACCTGAATCCCCCCCGTTTCCATGCGATTGTGAAGCCCCCTGCGGATATAAGCGCCGTAACGCTGACGATGGGTCGTAATCGCGTCACACACACTATGTGGCCATTACAGCGACCGCAACTCGTCCAAACCGAGATGTGACTTCGGAACAAAGGCGGACGGCGCAATACGTCTAGCCGTACTATTGGGCATTGGGATTATAGAATTCACAATTCCAAGCGTCGCATCCCCATCTTTCCCCCCACCCAGATCCAATCTCAAATTTCCCCAATCGTTGACCTAGCCATGTGCACGCGTGACGTGTCATACCTCGCGCGGGCCGGCGATCAACGCGAAGGATCAGTCGTTGCCGAATTCGGGACAATTCAATATATCCCCGAGGTCTTCCAGATCAGCATTGTCCCTCGTCTTTCCCTCGCCTTCGTGTCCCGATCCCACAGGTGGTACTCCGAGGACCAGTTGACCGGCTTTCCCTCGCCAGTGGTTCACTTGACGACATAAAAGCCCCTCGATGTCCTCTACGCTTTGACAGGCGTTCAGAGCCAGCCGAAATTTCAAATACCATGGACGACGCGCGCTATTAAGTAGGAGTGTGGGTAAGCATTTTGTCCGTGTCAGCATCGGTCGACGCACTGCCGACTCGAGTAGCAAGACAATACGCACCATTGAAACTCGATCATATAGCGCACGTGCGCTTGCATCGTCTTGACCGTTGTCACGCCCCCAAGGTGCTTACAAATCTCGAGATATTCCAGGGCCATCAGAACGGGATCCCGAATTGCCTCCTCGCCCGAAAACATGCTATGACCACGGAGATCCACGGCATATCGTCAGTCCAGATATGACACGACCCGACCAAAAAGAAAGTCACACACATACCATGGATTTCCCAACAACGCTTCCCCAACCATGACGCCATCCGCACGGGTATACGACGCGTTCCGCTCAACGTCCAAAAACGTCCGTACGTTGCCATTACTGACGATGGGAATCGCCAGCGTTTGTTTGAGCTCGCGTATGGCGTCGAGATCGGCCGCGCCTTGACGTCGCCGTTTGGCAGATACGTGGCGTGCATGTAAGGTGACCCAGGATGCGCCAGCATGTTCGAGAATACGACCGAAATCCGTCGTCTTGGCTGATGGGCAGATACGGATCTTTGCGGACGATGGGACGGTGAGAGAGCGAGCCATCGAGGAGACTGTCCATCAAAAAACCATCGTTATTTTATTTTAATCTTTATTTTTTAAAAAAAGTGATCGAGAGGATCGGACGAACCTATCCCGTCTACCAGTGGCCAGTCCTTCTTCGTGAGCAAATACCCTCCAAAGTGACCTTGGCGTGCATGTTCCTGAGGGCAGCCAAGGTTCAAGTCTGTGTTGAGATTACTTTGCGAGTCAGCTTTTTCTTTTCCTTTTCAACGGCGCCATGGTCGTGCACCTATCCCGTCACAATAGGATTGAACGCGCCGTGCCGCGCTCACGACCACTTCTGGATCGTTTCCGCAGAGCTGTACTACCACGGGACGTGTATAGGAGTCCCAGTCGGGATCCGTGGATTGGAGATCTCGAATATGATAGTGGAAGTAATCGAGGTCGTTGAGGAGCCTGTGAGGATCAAGCATCTGAGTGTATGTCAATGTTGCGCCATATCGTCGAGTGAGCAAGCGGAAGGGAGCGTCGCTCTGGTTGACCATCGGGGCAGAAATATAAGTCAAATCAGGGATCATCGTCGCTGCTCGACGCAGTCATTCCCATGTGCTCGTCGTTGCGCATATCTAGTCAGTGGCAACCTCGTTTTGGCAAAACTGGCGTAGCTGTCACAAGTCCAAGTTGCAACCAGCATAATCCAAAGGTCCAGCGAATAAATTAGATGTTTTAAACATTCCACGGTACAGACACAAATAGAAAGTGATAGGAAACGACGCATAGGCCGTATGCATGGACGAAGAACTCGAAAATGGTATACATCGATACCTGCAACGAACTAACGGAATGATCTAGCAATGCATGTCGTGGATATCAACAAATAGTGAGAAAAGAAAATCACGTATGACCGATTCAGTGATCCCGCAGATCAATGTCTATGTGCGTTAGGGATGCGAAAAACGTGGAGCGAAAAAAAGCATGCACACCCCAAATCCTTACGGCACGACTCGGAACCCAACTCAAAAACAAAACACGTTACCCAAAACATCCTTATGCTTCCTTCGACCCCTTGTTTGTCGCTGTGCTCACTTCGGGATCCGACTCTCGATGGAACAATCCATTTCGTTTCGACAAACCACCTTCACATTGAGCTGAGCTCGAGCGTTTCATGGCTTGCGGGCCTCCTTTACGATTAGCATCCTGTGAACTTTGCTGAGAAGAACCAGGTGAAGACACTTGAGACACGCCCGGAGAAGGGCTCCGAAGCGGGTTCTCTGAAGTTCTTTCCTCACATCTTTGATGCGCATTCTCCCCACCTGACACGCCAGGCCCCAACGCGAACCCAGCCCCCTCTTTGAGGATGTCATTTGCAACATTCGACACCGGCGGGAAGTAGCCCATGTCACCGCTCGGCTGGCTGACAGGTGGGAAATACCCCTCGGCACCAGTATGTGATTGCTCGTGAAGCCCATGCACTGGCGCTCCGACCGTTGGGTTCATCCATGGCGCATGTGACCAGAACGCACCCGGAGTCATCGTTACCCCAGGCGTCAATGCAACACCAGGTGTCATCTGTACTGGGATGCCAGTCACGGGCACAGAGACTGCTTGGGGCACCATTCCCGGCGATAGCGGTACCATAATTCCAGGTGAAAGCGGGATACCAGGCGAGAACATTGAGGGGTGGATCTGCGTGTACTGCATTCGCTGTTGCGGCGTATTGGAGAACTGCGCGTAGTATGGGGATTGGGACACTTGTGCAGTTGACTCCCGCTTCGGGGGATCGGTTTGTCTTCCCTCATTTTGAGAGGCATGCTCGTTCCGCTCCTCATTCCCCTTGTTCTCACGTGCGTGTCCGTTTTGCGTTGGAGTCCTTCCATGGGGAGGCAGAAATGTGAAAGATGGCATGCTGGGCGTAATCGGAGGTAACCCGTGAGGAGTAATAACACTATAATGCACAGGACTCGCATGGGAAGGGTATGTTCCATACTGCGCGTGACCGGGGTGATGCAGCGGGCTGTGCACGTGGGCAGGGTGGTGTAGGGGACTACCCATGGGATGGTGAAGGGGGCTGCTCATTGGATGGGGATGCACGGGACTGAGAGGATACCCTGGGTGGTAGATCGGACTCTGAGGATGCGCATGCGGCGAGAAAACCACACCAGGCGGAAGGGTAAAAGCAGCGGGCGGAGGAAGCGAAATCGGACCCGGGTGCCGATGAGAAGATGACTGCGCGGACTTTTTACCATGACCCTGAGGCGTTGCTGATGAAGAGGCCTGGGGTTGTTGCTCCCCAGACGACATCGATGACTTCCTCTTCTCTTCTGCTTGTCTGTTTTGGGCTCTGCTGGCACGCCGCATCCCGAGTGCACCAAGCGCCGTCGCAACAGAGTCGACAGTTCCGTTAGCTTTGTTCGTCGGGGAATCTCCGCGTAGATGAGGCTTCGATGCATCCCAAGTCGTATCAGGTACATGTGACGAGTCGGCATGAAGTATTGACTGGACTGGCACAGACACGTCGAGAGACGTCCCTCCCGATGTGCTTCGTGGCGGTATTTGTGTGTTTGCGTGACTCGGAGATGCTTGGGCACCTCTATTCTCTGCAGATCCAATCCTTGAAAGGTCAGGCCAGCTGTTGCTGACGCTACCACTATTGAGCGAAGGTGGCGAAGCAGTTTTGGAAGCCGATCCCGCCGACCCCAGGTGTGATCCCGGCCTTGAAGCTGGTAAACTGAGCGACACGGCTGCGGGAGCCAAAGAAGGAAGTTTCGAGGTTCCGATCGCGGACAACGGAACCGATGATGATAATGTTGGCCCATCGTCCTCCGAGACTGGTGCACTCAACTGAGCAATGGATCTCTGGGATGACGTGCCCAAGCTAGGATTTCGTGAGCGCGTTGAACTCATCGGAGGGCGATGTGAACTGCTCGCGCCAAACGGAGGCGTTTCTGAGCTAGCACCGAATGAAAACCTTTCGGATGGGGTGGTACCAAAAGACGGTTTCTCCGCACCAGTAGCACCAAAGGATGGCCTCACAGAATTCGAAAAGCTTGTTCGCTGTGACCCGAAACCAAGGCTCGTTCCGTCACCGAGTGAATCCCCTCTCGACGATGCGGTACTTAAATTCAATCTACGAGACCCCGATGAGCAGAAACTCGAGGTTTGAGAGGACCCGGCGCTCAAACTAGGTCGGGGAGAGCCAAAACTTGTGCCAAGTGATGTGAACGAGTCGGGACTAAGTTTGATGTCGTTGCGGTCCGTTACCAACGTCAAGTCCGTGGCGCTTCCCAAGGGGTCCATTGCACCAAAGCTATGCACCGAAGAGCCGCTGGACGACACCTTTGCAGATATCGAGAGCGGTGATCCGGTAAGAGAGTGTGGCTGGGACAGGGAGTGGGCAGAAGTGGGAAGAATGGGCTGTGGGATTGAGGCCGCCAAAGGACTCGTGCCAAACGATTGGGCCTGTGGCTGCAACAGGGCGTGGGATTGCAGAAGCGACGGAGACTGAGACAAAGTAGCGGGTGGTGTCAATGAAGGCGATTTAAACGATGAACTACGTGGCCGTGCGAGCAAAGCATCCAATTGTGCAGACGTTAGACCCTCCGCCTCGAGGCGAGAGCGTTGAAGGTCGAGATGCAGCTGTGACTGAGCAAGTGCATCGAGGTGAGAGTGCGATCTCCCATCGTGAGTACTGAGTACTTCGAGCCGCGATAAGGGGGATGCCAGCTGGGGGAGCGAATCATATGGCGGAAGAAGGGAAGTTGATCCAGTCTGTGGCGAAACACCAACAAGTGGAATGTTCTGGCATGATTGGGTAAACTTGTCATAGTGGACTTTCAGCGGTCTGCCATTAAATTCATACCTACCAAATGGGAAACATGGTGAGCAAGCGAAAATCATCAATTAAAAAAAAGGCAAAAACAGTGCATAATACGCTTAGTCACGTTCCATTCAGTGACAAACTAGCGCTCGAGAGCAAGAAATTGACCCCTGCTGGGGCTCGAGCGACGAGAATGTGAATTGGATGGTGTCTCAACTTACCCATCAAACATTCGCCTAGCACGCTCTGCGCCATCCTCGGTTACGAAAGTTACCGTGCCGAAGCCCCGGGATCGGCCATCAGGGCCAAGAGAAATGTCTGCACGTGTGACTGCGCCCGCAGCACGGAAGAGATCTTTTAGATCCTGCCATTGGATGTGGAAAGGTAGCTTAAGGATCGGGTGAGCAATACTGCAGGGAGGGGGCGAGAGGCGATCGTGCAGTGTTTTCGATGTGGTGAGGAAAGACGTACATTACCGACAAAGAGGGTGCGCATTCCCGTTCCCCCGCTCAATAACTCACCATTCCCTGGGAGGGCGGTTGCAAGGTGGTCGAGAGTATTCAACGCACTCAGGACAGGGAGGTTAAGCGCTTGTTGTATGAATGGTACAGAAGGGTTGGGCATGGCAAGATTAATATTTGAATCTGCATCAAGTGTCGCGCCCAGACGGTCTGGGCGGACTTCCAGGACTCGTGTTTGCCAGCAATAACCGTTGAACATATCGATGGCACGGCCGGCATCCTCTGCAGTGGCAAGGAGGACGGTGCCATAGCCGCGTGAGCGATTATCGGGACCGAGGGAGACATCTGCACGGAGGACAGTTCCAGCACGGCGAAAAAGATCTTTGAGGTCCTGCCAGCGGACGCGATACGGGAGCTAGGGAAGGAGGGTTAAGTGAGACGATGGGGGTGGAGGAAAGGGAGACATACGTTTCCTACGAAGAGCTGGGTGCGCGTGTCGCGGAGGGGTCTGTCGAGGGATGAGTGGGAAGAGGTGGCCATCTTGATGACGGCTTCGATGTCATCATTTGTCGGGGTTGATCGTGAGGGTTCGGGGGTCGTGAAGGTGCGGGGTGGTGAGGGCTGTGTGTGGAAAAGGTCAAGATGGAGGGGGAGAAGGGGGGGAAAGGATACGCACGGAAGGGGACATTGAAGGGAGGAGAGAGAGAGAGAGAGGAAGAGAAGGACGGGGTTCATGTACACGACTGCTCCACAGCGACAAAAACAGGGTGCATCACCCCCGCGCCACCTCTACGTCAGACGTCATTCCCCGCTTATGGCACCTCACCCCCTCTGCTCCTCGTCACCCATCCCCGACCCTCACAGGGCCAAGGGCACATCCAGCCCACGCCGCAGCTAGTTCTGTAATTTCGAGCAGGCGCTTTCAGTTACCACCCATCTTCATCGACCTGTATGTACACTGCGCCGCACACTCTCAGAACGGGGAACGACGTTGCCGGCGTAAAGGTAATG
The DNA here is from genome assembly GCA_003316035.1 of Neoboletus subvelutipes. NCBI lineage: Eukaryota > Fungi > Basidiomycota > Agaricomycetes > Boletales > Boletaceae > Neoboletus > Neoboletus subvelutipes. Next base: position 12,533 of record QFEF01001238.1, read on the forward strand.
TTTCCACCAATCTATTTCTCGCCTCCATGACTTCCTTGGCCCGCTTTTGCACTGACCCACGGCACCCTTTCTGCTCGAATTGTCCGCAGAAACCCAATGACGAGTTCTACCAGGGTTTTGGGCACTAGATGCTGCGCGGCGTCATGTCTGGATTCAACTCCGAGTTCAGTGGGCGACTGTGGCCTCCACCTCCGACACCGAGTGCTGAGTCTTAGAAAGCCCCATCGGCCCAAGAAACGGTGGGCATGACGTGAATTCCGCAAAAAACATGGCAAATTGAAAGCAGGCCACGCATACGGTGGAGTGGACTTGAACCGTCATTGACATTATCACGAACTAGTACTTCTATCTCTATCTACGCGGGTCGCGCGCCACCAAGGCAGAGCATTTCGACCCTAGAATTATGTAAAAATATACTTTCAAATCTTGCCAATAAAAAGGTTCTTGATCATCTCGCGACCTGTAATGCGTGCAGTATGGTATAGTGTTGGGACATCAAGCGTCGATGTGAACGTGTCCGCAAAGCCGAATGGCAACATGAGAGGAATCCAGCCTACAATTCACACAAAATTAGACCATAATGGCCACACAAATCAGTAAAAGACGTACCTCGAGCGTACTCCATTGCAAAACAGCCTTCATGCATCTTGTACTGCTTCGCAATCCCCCGTGGCAGAAAGTGGACATCTCCCGGTTTGTACCTCTCCATCTCGAGCGCACCTGGCTGGAATGCCCACTGCTCGCCAACGAGGATATGGAAATAATCATCCGCGGTATGCAATCCAGTGTGTCCCTCAGTACCGAGGGGCGTACCGAAGATGATGAGATATTCGGTAATGGACGCGTGGATGATATACATCGCACCCATGGCACCCCCAGCATTGTTGAACATCCATTCAGAGGAATTGGTATTTAGCGCGATTTGGTTGGACGGTTGTGGGAAGGTCGTAGTGAGGTTGGTAACAATGTGTTGAATCATGCCTTCAGCATTGTCGGGGTATGCAGCAACAGCATCTCGTGCAAGTTCGTGCAAGAAAGGTGGGTCTAGGACATACCACCGATCCTGTAGCAAGTTGCCAAACCATTCTAGTACTGACAGAGTCCAACAGATGGCCAACTCACCTTGATCGAATCCAACCAGCAACACATAACACAAAGGACGCCGAAAACTACAGCTCTCAGTGTCCATTTTGTGAAAAAATTCGGGGAGGATGGTAAGTTCGAAGCTTGGGTCGTGGAACGTGACTCGTCCATGGAATCTCGTGAAGACTAGCTGCCTTGGCTTTCAAAATGGAACTCGTATGGTACCCCAAATCAGGCCGCAGGTCAACGCGTCAGAAGAAAGAAATAGTTCGTTCCGCCTGGAATTCAAGCCCTTAAATCGTACCATCAATTGTTGACACGTGACCAACAACAACCCTGCGTTTAACACTTGACAGTGTCCCCAGATTGGCTGTTGGTAGATTTGCGCACGCGGCAAAGGTTTCGTTTTCTCGCGAGGATAAAAGCAATGAATAAGTACTATAGAATACAATACATCCTACACCATGGGAAGAAAGCAATAATGTAGCAGAGGTAAAAATTAAACTTCCTGGCTCTCCTTCTTGCCCTTCGATGTTTTGCTGGGCAGAAGTTCAGGATTGATGAATGGTACAACACCTCCCTGCGAGATGACCACATCGCCAAGGAGTTTGTTCAACCTGGATGCACCTCAATAAACCTGGTTCAGAAACATAACGCAAACTAAACTTACTCCTCGTCATTCCGAATGGCCAATTGCAAGTGTCGAGGCACGATACGCTGTTTCTTGTTGTCACGAGCAGCATTGCCAGCTAGCTCAAGAATCTCGGCGGCAAGGTACTCGAGGACAGCAGCGAGGTAAACTTGGGGACCGACTGAGTTGCGACTCCAAAGCAAAGGTTGCGTTTCAAGACTCACCAGGTGCGCCGTTCCCTATGCGTTGAGCGTAGTTACCCTTCTTCAATAGACGGTGTACACGACCAACAGGGAACTGAAGGCCAGCCTTGGCGGAACGCGACTGAGACTTGGTGGGTTCACCAGAAGCCTTGCCACCAGATTTTGCTTTGCCACCTTTTCCAGACATTGCGATTCACAGAAAATTTGAAGGTTGCGTGGGTTGGGGTTGGTAGAGTACTTGGTAGATGCCGCGACAAGGGGGACGGGTATGGGCGCATCGGAATGTGTACTGTCTGTCCCTTTTATACCTATGTGGCGGGTGGTCGAAATAAGGTTTAGAGATCAACAAAGACGCGACGCGTCTGTCGTGAGTGCCAAACATGACCACACGCGTCTCAGCAAGTATATAGCTCGGCGCGACACTCTCCACCACACCCATATATCGCCAGTTATTAGCGCGTTCCCCCACTCACCCATCCAACATCCCCACAATGGCCGTCGCCCCACCTTCCACTGCTTCCAAAGCCCCAGCCAAAACACCCGCATCAGCTAAGGCCAGTAAAAAGGCCGCGAAGACGTCAGGTGCAGTTGCAGTAGAGGGCGAAAAGAAAAAGAGGCGCAAGGCCCGCAAGGAGACTTATTCTTCATACATTTACAAGGGTACGTACCTTTTCTCGATTATTTGCGTTTTCTCATTCTCGTTGTAGTGTTGAAGCAGGTCCACCCTGATACTGGTATCTCGAACAAGGCTATGGCTATTCTCAATTCATTTGTCAACGACATTTTTGAGCGCATAGCCACTGAGGCATCGAGTCAGTCTAGCTTCCGTCTACGCTAGTGTATTGAACTCACCTAGCCTGCTAGAACTCGCTTCATACTCTAAAAAATCCACCATTGCATCACGGGAGATCCAAACGGCAGTGCGCCTAATTCTTCCTGGTGAACTTGCCAAACACGCCATCTCCGAGGGCACGAAGAGCGTCACCAATGCAAGTTTATTCCATGTTCCAGACGGCTTTCTTTCTGATCATGCTCTAGTTTTCAACATCCGCTGCCAAATAGATGGAGCCCTCTTCTATTTTGTATTTAATGTGGATTCCCTGCACTGTTGTATATTAGTTGTATGGCGTACTTGATCTATTAATCGATCCTCTCCGACTATCTCTTGTCCTGGTTGGTGGAAGAGGGAATGGCTTTCTTACCGTGTCAACGCGACGTGTCGTTATGAGTCACGTGTTTGGGACATCAGCAGCACCGTAGGTATGACGTTCTGTAATGATTGTAAGAGGTTTTACAGTAAATGTGCAGATCTAGCGTCATACCGTATCGGGAACAAATGTGTCGCGCTGACTAATACCGCGCCGCGACTTGCCAAGAGTTGGCAGAAAGCCAATGCCCAAGCACTCGCTTCCCAGTGGGCACCAAGCACCATTCCACCACAGCTGGAGGGGTCGAGGTAATTTATTAGGGCAGCGTGGACCTAGCGATTTGGAACCCTCCGAGTAGTTGTAACCCAGAACAACATTCCTCTCCAGCAGCAGCCGGAAGATAACATTGGTTAATACTATCATCAGCCACACCGGTCCGACTCGCCCCGCTCACGAATTGTGTTCTGCAGTGTATTCAAACCAATGCAAGCGAGAACCCAAGCTCATCATGGACCATGGAAATCTTAGATTCCTACAGAATTAGATCGAGGTTAGTTTTGGTATAAAAAATCGAGCTAACACCTAACTACAACTACTTATACTTCTTGATTTGAAACATCGTTTTGGCCGCGTAAGTCCACGCTGTCCTAATAGACCGCCTCGACCTCCAACTGCGGTGGAAAAGAGCCTGAGCGGGCACGAGGCTTCAAATTTCAGACCCCAATATCAGAAGTGACCTGCGGCACGGGTGACTCCGAGTCCAAGGCTAGGTCGATTCGCCGAAGAGGAGATCACAGTAAAACTTGTCACAGGCACGTTCGAGTGTGACAGTCTCTCTTCAAGGCCTCACCTACGCCTCACCCCTACGCCTCAAGAATATGTCAATTCTATAGCCTCACTCGTAAGTTCTTTTTTTCCGTTCTTTTTTTCTTTTGTACTTGGCACGGGGAATCCCCGTAACTAACACACGACCTCTGTGTTTCATCTCTTCAATTCACAAGCATCCTTTGGATCTGGGGGGTAAGATGGCCCATACCTGGTCACTTTGAGATATTTTGTCGAGTTACAAACGCAATGTCTTATAAGCTTTGATTCTTTGTCCTTTACCTGAGTACATGAATACCCGCCCCTGTGATCTGTCCAAGTCTGTAGAACGATGGGAATGTGGATCTCTGAAAGGTTTGCGTTACACGATCGGAGCAGTCTGCATAAGTGGTACAACTGCCATCATCAGGCCCATCAGGAGATCTGAAACGTCTTGACCGGGGATATCCGCTGTGCAAGTATGGGAAGGACACCTCAGCCACCACTTCTCTGAATCGGCAGCAATAGTGCCTCACAGACCCATTTTCGATGTAGGCAGCAATTGGTTTCTGAGACCTGACCTCAGGGGGCATCGGGTAGGACAATTGTGGAACTCACTTCGGGCCACTCTGGAGCCTCCGGGACAGAAACGTCACGCGAACCTTACTTCTATCTCAGGTGTGTCAAATGAAATCTGTTTCCTTCTCACGAGGCAGGCACGTGGTACGAGAAGGCCCTTCACTGAGTGGTTTTTGTCGTGTCCAAGGGCACACGCATTCAAATGCGGTGTTGAGTGGGTCACCGGTCACCGGGCGCGTCCAGATACATTAACACGTGCAGCGGGCGCGTTTCGCTGCAATGCAGCAATGGGGTTTGTGAGAGCGTGGGAACCTCAAAAAAGTGGTGGAAGGATTTCAAAATATTTTTCCCTAGTGATTGTTGTTTACCAATTCGTCAACCTTCCTGTTGTTCGCCGCGCAGATGGAATCTGATGGCGGCGAAGTGCCAATGTTCTGGTTACTTTATTACTTACCTGGACCGTACGCAATACGTCCAGGTTGCTGGAATCAACGGGAATCGGCGGTCCGTCGTTGTCGAGGGACTAACTGACGTACTAGGAACAGTGACAAAATCGAGACTCGATCAATAGCAATAGTGGAGCAAGGTTTTGGGACTCGGAATACCGAGAGTTGAAGAAGACAGCACTTTGCCTTGGCAAGTAGTCTGGTGATCAGCCTGTCTATGAGGCAAACCGTCGATAGCTTGGCAAAAACGCCTCCCGTTATGCCGGTTTGTCAAGCCCATGTCGAGGGTGCTGGCAGCGATTACCGAATGCCCCTCGTGCATCGTCAGATCAGCGGGCAACAAATGACCCTCCGCCTCGTAGCGCTTAGATAGACAGATAACAAGGAACACGGGTTCCTAGTACTTAGGGCCGCCCAAGTCGAACACCCTCGCGCCCACGGCGTTTGCCCGACGACAAAGTCACAAAACCCTCTCGACCGAATCGGGCCAACGCCCTTTTCACGATCACAACGATGGCACGTATCCACATCCGGTGGGTGCTGTCACAGTGATGGCGTTTTTTCGATGGGCCGACTGACGTAGATCCGAAACTTCATGCTTGATCGGCAGTTGGCACATGACGACGCTCACTCACCACAACTCACTTCTTGTGGCGGCGGTGGCACAACAGTAGCAGCCTTCGCACTTGCTTCTATACAAGCAGCTGATCCATAATTGGCGCGGTAGTTATACAGGGTCCGCCGGGATTGGTCCGCGAAGATGGTTCGAGCTCGAAACAGCCCCCGATAGTACATGGGTACCTCCGTTGCCTGGGCGAAGACGAAGATATCCACTTTGGTGAACACCCTGTTGACAGCTGTCCCCGTGAGTCTCCAGGTTTTTCAATTCAGAAGCCGTCGGAAGTCCGAAGGTCGCACCAGGGTTGTGTCCCCCGGTGGATTTAGTCACTATCCAAGCTCCTAAAATTGTCCTTCCTGGTGGAGTCTCTCAAGAAACATGTTGTCCCTAATCTTCGCGGGAGAAGATGATGCTAGGACCTGCGTAGGATCCATTCACACGTCGGA
>QFEF01001242.1:0-14550 GCA_003316035.1 Neoboletus subvelutipes
AAATTCCATGTAAAATTGTGCAGATCAAAGTTAGAGTTTACATGGGCAGTGATTGAGCTATTTATACTAAGCCCTTTTAGGGCCAGTCTGGAAATAGAATTGCCAATTCAAAAATAGAAAGGTACCATAATGAAAGCATATGAAGTGAAAAGAGACCGAGATGAAAGCATACAAGATGAAAAGGGAGTGAGAGTTGAAAATAGTTAGATGGAACATAAGTTAAATGCAAGAGAATTTGACTTAGGAGGTAAAGTGTCTGAAGAGAAGGGAAAGTGGAACCAAAAGAGTTTAGGAAGAGGAACCAAGAACCAATTAGTCCTGAAAGAGCGAAGGGTGGAATACCTTGTTCCATAGGGCTTGTGAGATGTCAAGGTTGGGAAGGATGTTGTTCCAAAGATCATCTGGAAGGGGAGTAGTGACTGACAGATCTGGGGAGGTGAGAGAAGAGAGAAAAATGGGGGTATCTGTTATACTTGTAACACTCGTTTCTAGTGGTGACTCTATCTTTAGACCTGCCCTGAAGGGGCTTAGTATAAATAGCTCGATCACCGCCCATGTAACTCTAACTTTGATCTATGCAATCTTACATAGAATTCAAAGCCTTTGTCTGAAACACTTAATTTCAATCTTCCATCAATCAGAAGATCAATTAAGGAACTGAGAACCTTCAGAGGAAGATATCTCCATTTATTAATAGATCAGGGGATCCACCATTCTGGGTTATTGTCCAAAGCACGAGGTCATAACTTTCGTCCACAAGTTACCAACAATTGATAGAGGTTTTGTCCACAACCTCTCCATAGCTGACTCTCCTTCCTGTGCCTAGGAGGAGCCTGCTCATATTTGTACTGAGGTGTTAGCCTAGGGGTACCACAATCACAGCACAGCACATCATGACCAGAGGGTCAACAACAGTAGCAAAGACTTCAGTCTTCTGCATACACATTATTTGTTACACCAGTTGTAACAGCCAGCAGTCACCCCTCTATCATGACCGAAGCAAATGTGCCAGCTGAGTCAGTGGATACATGACATACTTGCCAGACACAGTGCTGATACAGCACCACCCCATGGCATCCAGCTGCCCACCATTTTCCCAGAGATCCCAAAGCCTGTTGAACTCTCCACTGCATTTGAGGGGGAGCACTCACCTGACAAAGCTAGCACTGTCACACCATACCATGAAAATGAAGTAGAGCTCACCCTCAGCCTTCATGAAGCCACAACTGAGGCTGAAGCCCTCGAACTGACCTCCATTGCTAACACAAAACACTGATCAGACTGGCCCCAATGGGAGCAAGGCATGCATGAGGAGCTCACCACACTCCAGAAGGCCAGAATGTGGGAGCTAGTCAACCCACCACCTGGTGCAAACATTGTCAGCTCCAAATGGATTTTTCAGGCCAAAAAGGACACAGCTGGTAATATTGTATGGTACAAAGCACAGCTCATTGTGCAAGGCTTCTCACAGGTACCTGGAGTTGACTATTTTGACATGTATGCCCCCATTGCCAAGCTTGCATTGATCTGAGCAGTATTGGCTCTCGCAGCACAATACAACATGGAGTTGCACCAAGTCAACATAAAGAGTGTGTATCTCAATGGGGTGCTTGCCGCTAACAAACACATTTACATGCACCAACCCCCAGGATACATCAATCCAGACCACCCACATATGGTCTGTCTCCTCTGAAAGACCCTCTATGGACTAAAGTAAAGCAGCCAGTATTGGAATTGGTACAGGCAGACCAAGTTCCAATCAAGATGCAGAGGGCAACAAGCAGGGATATCAGCGGAGAACTCACTGATAGTGGTGATGATGGATTCCTGATAAGACTTGCTAGTGGGCAAGAAAGAGCTGGGCCTGTGAAGAGCTCTTAAGTATCTGCTAACAAGCAGATGGAAACAGAGGTAGAAGAGTTGTTAATTAGAATGGGACAGAGGTCCCAGAATATATACATATTGTATATTAAGTTGAAGAGGAGTCCCAATATAAGGGGACCTGCCTTATACTTGATGACTCATAGGGTCAAGGGTATGACATCATAAGTGACATCATAATCAGTCATGCTGACTGATAGGGCTAAGGATATGACCTCATAGGTCTAGCCCTGTGATGAACAACAGCCACATGTGGGTCTAGAACGACCAAAAGAAATACTACCATAAGAGTCCATTTCCAGATAAGATAAAAAGATAAAAGATAGGTTAAGCTAAGTATGAAGAGTGTACCATATTGAACATAATAAGTTCAACAGCTGGTGTTGGTACCAAAAACTAGTCAAGATTCTAGTCATGTGAATGGAATTCAAGCAGTGTCAGATTGACCAAGCCATCTTCATCAAATGATTGGGCAAATCCCTCATCATAATTGTTGTCCATGTTGACAATTGCACCATCGCTGCTACCCTGCTCACTCTCATCATTGCTGTTAAAGCAGAGCTAAGCAAGCATGTCAAAATGACAGACTTGGGGAAACTACACTGGTTGCTAGGTATTGAGGTCACCCAAAACAGAGACAAGCGGATGCTCTCACTCTCACAAAAATCTTATCTAAATTCAATTATTCACCACTTCAACTTCAATGAGCTGAAACCCATTTTGTCACCCATGGAGCCGCAAATCAAATTGCACAGTGACCAATCTCCCTCAACCAGTGCTGAATATGTGCAAATGTGCCACACCCCATACTGTGAAGCTGTTAGTTCCCTCATGTATGCTGCACTCGGAACACGCCCAGATATCTCATACACTGTTGCCACTGTCTCCTGTTTCTGCAGTAATCCTGGCATTCCACATTGAGAGGCTGTCCAGCAAATTTACAGGTACCTCATTGGGACAAAGGACCTACAGCTAACATACAGAGAGACCCAGAGAGAATTGATCAGATATATGGACACTGATGGTAGCATGGCCGAAGACCACAAGGCCATATCAGGCTATGCTTTCCTCATTGATGGCAGCACTGTCTCATGGAGTTTGAAGAAACAGGAGATTGTTTCACTCTCCACCATTGAGAGCGAGTACATCACTGCCACTCACACTGCAAAAGAAGCCTTATGGCTCCATTCACTCCTTGACAAAATCTCCCTACCATATCCAACCCCGCTCACCCTTTTTTTGGACAATCAATCCACAATTGCACTTGCGAAGGACCACCAGTACCACACACATACTAAACATATAGACTTTCATTTTCATTTTATTTGTTGGGTTGTAGAGGATAACAAACTCCATTTAATCTTTTGCCCTACAGCTGATATGGTCGCCAACATCTTTACCAAGGCCCTGCCCTCACTGAAAGTCAAGCATGTTGTCTCTAAACTTGAACTGCACACAGCTTGAGGGGGAGTGTTGGAAATCAGGCAAGCACATGTGCAGCCACAAGACAGAGCATGCATCAGCAACCCTCAGCATGTACAGTACATTTAAGCTCTGCATTCTTAATGTACAACATGGTACATTCTACAATTGACCCTTCTCCATTTCTACACCTTACCATACCTGACATCTTCCTTGTTCTCACTTAGAACTCTTCCAGTATAAGTACTTGATGATATTCATCCCATCACCTCAGTCTGTTGGCCTGTAGCACAACATGACTGAGGTGAGCACTTCTGATACAATATCTACAATGTATTCTAATTTACTGTACGTAGTTCTGATCCTTAGGTAATGTTACGACCAGTGTAACAAATAACGTGTACACAAAAGACTGAAGTCTTTGCTACAGGACAATGTCTACCTCTGTAGACGACAGCAACCTTCTTGGTCTGCAAATGGATCACCTGATCGGTGAGTGGTGTGCAATGGTTGTGGTGACCTCAGTTGGTATACTGGACGCAAGGCAATGAGCGGGCTCCCTCTAGGCACACAAGGAGTAGTTGGCTATGGACAGGTCGTGGGCAAGGCCTATATCTGGGTGCAGCCTCTGGGCAATAGGCAGCAGTGATGGCAAGCATTGGACAAAGGCTTGCGAACTGATTCTCTGATCAGGGACAAAGTGGAGACACCTTCCTCTGAAGGTTCTCAGTGCCTAGATTGAACTCTGATTGACAGATGTTCGAGATCTAGTCTGAAATGGACGATTGGCGATGCTGGCACAGGTTCTGACAGTGAAAGCTTCGAATTCTACGTAAGATTGCATAGATCAAAGTTAGAGTTACATGGGCAGTGATTCTAGCTATTTATACTAAGCCCCTTTAGGGCTGGTTAGAGATAGAATCTCCACTCTAAAGTATAAAAGGAAAAGATGCGTCGTGTCATGTATGATATAAAAGGAAGAGTTGCATCATGTCACGTAAGATATAAAAGGAAAAGATGTGTTATGTACTGAAAGAAGAAAGAGACACGTTGTGTAAATATGAAATGAAATGCTGCAGGCGCAGCTCGGCTGAAATGAGATAAGATGAGAAGTTCTGAGGCCAAAATGAACTGGGAGGATTAGACACAAGTCATATGTGAGAGAATATGATTTAGGAGGTGAAAGGTCTGCAGTAAGAGAGAAATAGGGTCCAAGAGGAACTAGTCCTCGAAGAGAGCTGTAGTGAAGAAGTCATCCCATACCTCCTGAGGTATGTCCAGGTCTGGAAGGATGTCTTCCCAGAGCAAGTCTGGCAGAGGAGCAGTTATCGAGAGGTCAGGAGAACTCATAGGAGAGAGAAAAATATCCCCCCCTAGGACACTCGTAACAGGTAAATACCCTAGTCTGTTGGCCTGTAGCACAACACAACTGAGTTCTGATCCTTAGCCCCATGCACACCCAATCAAGTCCATTCCAGCTCATAGGATTTCCTGGCAGATACAACTATCCTCCTGTTATTGTCAATATGCCACAATGTGGGAGATCTGGGCATGGCTACCATGGAAGAATGTGTGCTCTTAGCCAGCAGCTCTCATGATATCCATTACATTGCAATGCAGGCCCACCAACACACCTCATAGCAACATGTGTCCCACAATGCTCAAGCTCACCTATGCTCCCCATACCTGCCCCTGATCTTATCACCTGGTTTGCTTACCTTGATCACCATGAGGGACAAAACCAAGATAGCATTACTTACACACCATTTGAACAACCTCTCAAGGAAAAAGGGTTTGTTTGCCTGTCCCAGATAATCAGCCAGCACTTTGAGCTGTCACATCTTCAAACAATTCTCAGAATTGAGTTGGGCACAGCCATTTCCATTTTAGACTACATGGCAGAGGATATAATCACAATCAATGCAAGAGAGTTAGTTCTACCTAGCGACAATTAGATATAGTCTTCTACCTATTCATACATTTGCTAGTGATCAATTCATCACATATTTTTACATGGTTTATCAGCCATGTTGGAGTAATGAACAAAGCACAATATGTACATAGATCAATACACTCAATGATACATGATTGTGTAGTGGAATCACACTAACCACTTCCTAGTTGCCTGCAACCATAGCAGAAGAAAATAACTATATTACAAATGATCAGATAAGACATGCATGTGGAATGATTCACCAAGTGGGTATGTATGTGAGTAGACATGGTGAGTATCAGTATTATACAAAAAAAGTACTAGGTGGGTAAGGAGTAGTTGTGTGACTAGAAACAAACAGAGCAGGAAGACAGAGGTTGTGGTCAAGTCATAATTGAAACAACCTCAAATGTCCGAAGACTCTAGGTTGCACTAAAACGCTTAGACTGAGAAAACAAAGAGGAAAAACTACTAAGGTTGAGTGGATCTCCTGAGGGTGGTAATTCCCAAGAGAACTAGACTGGGGATGACCCGGTCAAGTCTCTGGGTTTATATAGCACTCTACTATGTGTACATGTGTACTACGGATCTACCGATGTAGAGGTGGAGATTAAATACATGAGGTGTAACATGCGTCAAGCATGAGGAACGGAAATGAAAAGAGTGAGGACACAGCATGCTGTGGCAGAATGGAAGAGAAGCCTAACATGTGCTAGACATGAGGCACGGAGATTAAAAGAAGAATAGAAGGAGCGGAAATGACTGTGGGAAGTCATTAGTATATATAAGGATATATTAAGGTACAAAAGAGTTCTTGACATCAAGTCTAGATTCTATGAGAAGTGAGTGTCCATGAGCGCGACTGAACCAGCTGGAAGTGAACTAGCTCCAGACTAGTGATCATGTGATCTAGTCACGTGACTCGAAAAAGATAAGATTAGATAAAAAGAAAAGAAAAGAAACGACTAAGTCCCTTGATATGACCTGTGAAGGTTTGGGACTGTAACACTACCCCCTCTCTAAAAATCGACTTCCAGGTGATTGAAAGGAGTTTGCTTTTCTGATATGTCCGTTAACGGAGCAGGTATTTTGTTAAATTCGAGTAAAAAGATCTTGGGTGGGATTCCAATCACTCTAGGTGTGGAAGGGTGGGTGTTGTGAAAGTCACGAATAGCTTCTTTAGCATTCGAGAGATTCGACACAGGTTCCCATGTTCGATCAGTTTCATCATAGCCCCTCCAGTGGACTAGGTACTCTAATTTTCTTTGTTTCATGCGAGATTTGACAAGGTACTCAACCTCCCATTCGTTATCTCTGTCTTCGGTGACCTTGACTGGTCCTGGCCAGTTAGAGGACTGGCCCTCTAGGCATTCCTTGTATGGTTTGACTCGTGAGATGTTCACTACTGGGTGAATCTGCATGGTTTTTGGTAATTTTAATTTAATGGTGTTAGGTCCAGCTAACTCTGTGATTACATAAGGGCCAAGCCATCGCTTGGATAGCTTGCAACTGGCACACGTCAAGCATAAGTTTTCTGTACTGAGCCAGACTTGCTGGCCAACTTTGTAGCTCAGTGGAGCTGAACGGTGTTTATCTGCATTGAGCTTCATTCGCTCTTGCACTTGTTTCATATTTTTTTGTACTGCTTCTAATGTGTCCTGCATGTCCTGTGAGAACTTCTTAGCCACTGGGGCGTGGTCCGAGGAAATAGGCTCTATGCCCATGCGAGGTACGTAAGACTGTGTGACTTCAAAGGGAGTCTTCTTGGTCAAAGCATGCTTTTTATTATTAATGGAATATTAGGCTATGGCAAGCCATTCGCTCCACTTGGTCTGCTTTTCAAAACAGAATATTCTTAAATATTTGCCAATTTCTTTGTTGACGATCTCCGATTGTCTGTCTGTTTGCGGATGGAAGGAGGTAGATAATTTAGTTTGGATTCCAAGGACCATATTAAGTTCTTTCGCAACTTGTGCGGCGAACTGCGGTCCTCAATCAGAAGTGATGGAGCGTGGCAAACCATGATGTTTCCACACGTTATCCAAAAATAACCTTGCCGTGTCTATGGCGGAACATTTTTCTGTACATGGAATCAATTCCACTTCTTTAGAAAGTCGATCAACAACTGTGAGAATAGTGTTATAACCGTGGGAATTGGGTAAACCCGTAATGAAGTCGGCTGTGATGTGTTCCCATGGGGTATCGGGAATAGGAAGGGGTTGGAGAAGCCCTGATGGGGCCATGTTAGAACCTTTCATTCTTTGACACGTGTCACATCTAGCGACATAATCCTTCACGAATGTAGCCATTCCTGGCCAATAATAGTTGCACTGCAACAAATCTAAAGTCTTTTCGTAACCGGGATGTCCAGCCACGGGGGTGTCATGATGCTTCTCAATGATTTCCATCTTGAGAATGGCTTTATCAGGGATGTAAAGACGCCCTAGGTTGTCATACAAACATCCATCTTGTTCTTCACAGATGGTATGTTTATTCGCAAGCTGCTGGATCTCTGACTCATCCAGTAGGCACGTTGCGTTAAAGATTTTTTGTTTTAATATAGACCCATCATCCGTGATTGCGATCATAGATCTGATCTTGTCTGGGGAGATAATGACGACTGATTTGTTGTCGTCCGAGATACCTTCCGCATGATCTTCTTGTCTAGAGAGAGCATCGGGTTTGGTCATGGTTTTACCTGGTTTGTAGCACCAAGCCATGTCAAATCTGGACAAATACATAGCCCACCAGGCTTGTCGTCAATTAAGGTCCTGCCTTGTCATGAACCATTGCAAATTTGCATGGTCATTCCAAATTTCAAATTGGTGTCTAGCACCTTCTAAGTGGTGTCGCCACTGTTCCAAAGCCTGAATGACTGAAAGCATTTCCTTATTGGCAATGGGGTAGTTCCGTTCTTGCGGAGTCATGGCGTGGAAAGAGAAGGCGACTGGATGCCATTCTTCACCCTTTTTCATAGATAATACTGTGCCGGTTGCGTAATCGCTAGCATCGCATTCCAGGCAGAACTGACAGTTATTGTCAGGATAAGCTAATATCGGGGCTGTGGTGAAACTCTGTTTCAGTGTGTCAAACGCGTTTTGCTGTGTTTCTAGCCATTGGAAGGGTTCATCCTTCTTCGTCAAATCATGAAGAGGGCGTGCGACTAGCATGTAATCTTTGATGAACCTTCTGTAGAAGTTCGCTAAACCCAAAAAGCTCCGGACTCCTTTTACGTTCTTTGGAGCGGGCCATTCCCTAATTGCTTTTACTTTTTCTTGATCCATCAAGATCCCGTCTTTGCCTACGATCATTCCAAGGAAATCAACCTCAGTTACTTTGAATGTGCATTTCTTGGGTTTGACAAATAGATCGTTTTCTCTGAGATGTCTGAGAACTTCTAGCACGATCTTGTCGTGTTCCTCTTCATTGTCTGTTTTAGTAAATATTAAAATATCATCGATGTAGACCACAACGATGCCGTCCATATCAGCAAAGATGTCATTAACCATCGCTTGGAAGGTGGCGGGGGAGTTGCATAATCCGAAGTACATGACTAGGGGTTCATAGGACCCACGGAAGCATGTAAACGCTGCCTTCCATTCATCACCTTCTTTGATGCGAACATTATTGTAACCCCATCTGAGGTTCATTTTCGTAAATAATTTAGCTCCTTTGAGGTTTTCAACCAGCTGCGAGATCAACGGCAGTGGGTAATTGTTTTTGATCATGTGTTCATTGAGGTATCGGTAATCTTGTACCATACACTTCTTTCCATCTTTCTTTGGAATAAAGAACACGGGCGATGTTTGAGGGGATTTAGAAGGTTGTATGTAACCTTTAGCTAACTGGTCATCAATGAACACAGTAACTTCCTCTTGTTCCTGAACAGAGAGGGGAATAATTCTTCCTTTCTTAGGTTCATAGCCTTCTTTCATGTCTATAGCATGATCCCAGGGTTTATGCTTTGGCATGCGTTCGGATTGCTTCTTTGAGAAGATATCTAGGAATTTGTGATATACGAAGGGTACCAATTCTTCGGGGGTTTTCTCTTTTGGTTTTTCCAGTTGTGCTTCTAGCACACGAATAGTGTCGTAAACGGCGTATTGAATGTCTAATTCTTCCTTTTCAATCTGTTGGACGAAGAATGGCTTATCCTGTAAGCTATGGCAGTGCGAAGGACAACGTGTCATCTTGACAGTGCCTTGTGCCCAATTAATCTCTGGATTATGGCGTTTCAGCCAACTATATCCAAGGATAAACGTGTTCTTGCCAAGGTCGGTAACTTCCGCTGAGACTTGCTCACGGTGACCTTCAAATTCGACAATCAATTCAGCGCTGTGCGTAATGCTACCAGCAGAGTTCTTTGTGCCATCCATGTTGTAAACTGGAATCGGGCGACGGAGTTCGGTTAAAGGAATGTTATTATGTGAAGCCCACATTTTGTCAATAAAAATAATGTTTGCACCTGAGTCTAACAAGGCGGTGGTTTTAATATACTTGCACTTTGATCTGAGAGGCGCGACTCTGATAGTCATCAAGACTTCTTTTTCTATTTTGACGCTTCTGACGAAGACGTCATCTGGGATTTCTGATGCTGAAATATTTTTTTGTTTTTGTTTAGGAGAATTAAGCCTGGGTATAATGTTCCCAGCGA
The DNA here is from genome assembly GCA_003316035.1 of Neoboletus subvelutipes. Classification (NCBI taxonomy): domain Eukaryota; kingdom Fungi; phylum Basidiomycota; class Agaricomycetes; order Boletales; family Boletaceae; genus Neoboletus; species Neoboletus subvelutipes. The sequence goes on from QFEF01001242.1 coordinate 9,891, forward strand.
GCCCTGAATGGGACCCTCCTGACGGCCAGTGTGAAGTAAAAGTAGGTACATCTGCAGAATCTCCGCAATCAGTTTCTTCTACAGATAGGGGGGAAAATCGATTTGAGTCCTTTGCACACCCAGATACGTGCGTCGGACTATCTAATTTTTTGACTTTGAGGCAATTGCCTCATAATCCTTGAACCAGGCTCAAGCCTCGTCTAGGCTCATCCCCTTGATCGAAGACAACCAATCGCATCCTTTCGCTTTGGTGTCTTCCAACTTCTTGTCAGTGCTTTTAACATCATCCCAAGATGTATGCGCACACTCATGAGAGTGTTCTTCCTTGCTCTCGGTGGTGTTGACGTTACGTCCACCAGAGTTTTTCTTGCCCTTGTTCTTAGAGCAGTTGTTGCGGTGTCCACTGCCTAAGAATTTGCATTCCGGGCACTATAATTTGGGCTTCTTACAGTCCCGGGCGAGGTGGCCTTCTCCACCACAGTTGTGACATTTGATTGGCCCTCTTTGAGCCGCATCAACATCCATTGCGTTGGGGTCACACTCTTTCTTTTGTAACTGTTCATATCGGTCGGCTGTTCCTTTGGAAATGTATTTTAGGAGCTGTTTCCGAGCTCTGAGCTTTTTCAATTCGGCCTTGAACCGAATGAGGTCTTCGAACCTCCCTTGTTCCATGATGAGCTTGTTGATGAGATCCCTGTCAGCATTCTTCTCTAGAAGCTCGATCAGGTGGTCATCGTCGTACTCTGCCATGGTTTGGTACATTTCAAATTTCATTAGGAAAACGTCCATTGGGGAATCTCCTTGTTTAAGGTTGGAGATCGCCTTGCGATTCCAATCCTTTTCTGTTGACGAATGGAAGTGCCCCTCCACTACCACTGCGAAGTGAGCCCATGACACTGGCTCGTAATCTTGGCGCATCATTGCGCTGAGTTGAGACCGTGTGAATGCGCCAGCCTCGTTTCCTTTTATTCGGGACAGACACGCCCAAATGCCTTGTTGTCCTGCGAGTGCGAGCAGGTTCACTTCCCTCCAGGATCTAAACTTGATCCACCATTCTTCAAATTCCTTTCCTCGCTTCCCATCATAGTTACCAGGATCCGCAAATATTTTTGAGAGACGAGGGGGTCCTTGTGCGTGTATGGAACCTGATGTTCCCACGCCCCCTGTCGAGCTTCCTACTGCTGACACTTGTGTGTTTACTTGCACTTCAAATTGTTGGAGTCTTTCCTCCAGTGCTAAGTTGTACGCTCTTATTGTGTCAAGCTGATTTTCTTGATGCTCGATATGTTTTCGTAATTCTTTTGCTAATGCAGCCCAGTTATCATCATCATTGTCGCCAGCAGCCGCATCCAGTGCATTGAGGAGAGCAACGGGAATAGTCATTGTAGTAAAAGGAAGGGGAAACTATTGTTGATACCGTTTGGGTAAATGAAGAGTGTGTCTAGGTCGTAAGGACTTCGACGTGTGTTTTTCAGGTTCGTCTGGGTGTAACCTTCTAATGGTTCACCTAGGAAGCTGTCTTTGCTTCTTTACTCTTGGTGCTTCCTCTTGCACCAATTCCTCTTCTTCTCTTTCTCTTTTAACCACCGGTGGCGCCCTAACTTCTAGTCTGTAATTAACGATAGCTCTGACAAATTCTACTTCGGGCAGAGGGGACAAGGACACGGCGCGGGGTATTGGGACTTGTTGGAGTAAGACGCCTGGCCCGTCGTTGGGGTCGTAAGACCATGCTCTTTCTGGGGCTGGAGAGGGTTCGGTGATTGCTGACTCTTGTGAGATCAGGGAATAATGCCGAGAGTCTCTGTGGGCACCCAATCTGAGGTGGAGGGCGATTCTTTCTCCGAAGGTTGGTGGATAAACTAGACCACCTGTATTTGAGCTTTCGAATGAGGCGAGTAGCACCGGCTCTAAGCTTCTCTCTGAGTCCCTTAAGAATGTTGTTGAAGGGGATTCTGTCTGTTGTCGGGGGGACTCTTCACGCGCTGGAGTGTAGGGGTTGATTGCTGACCAACCTACCGCCTCCGGTACCTGTTCTGCTACTAATTCCCATGGGTTCCTAGGGGCTATCCTAGAGGATGAGGGGAACGAACGGAGCGTCCTGTGAAAGTCGATCAGCACTATTTGCCTCTACTGTGAGCAGTGCGATCCTTGAGGAGAGAACGAGGGACTGACTTGTGTCTGGCTTGTTTGGCTTTTCTAAGCGTATGTAGTATAAGGTAGAGTGAAAAGTATAGTCTAGTTCTAGTGAAACAACCTCAAATGTCCGAAGACTCTAGGTTGCACTAAAACGCTTAGACTGAAGAAGAAGAGAAAACTAACTAGGTCAAGTGGATCTCCTGAGGGTGGTAATTCCCAAGAGAACTAGACTGGGGATGACCCGGTCAAGTCTCTGGGTTTATATAGCACTCTACTATGTGTACATGTGTACTACGGATCTACCGATGTAGAGGCGGAGATTAAATACATGAGGTGTAACATGCGTCAAGCATGAGGAATGGAAATGAAAAGAGTGAGGACACAGCATGCTGTGGCAGAATGGAAGAGAAGCCTAACATGTGCTAGACATGAGGCACGGAGATTAAAAGAAGAATAGAAGGAGCGGAAATGACTGTGGGAAGTCATTAGTATATATAAGGATATATTAAGGTACAAAAGAGTTCTTGACATCAAGTCTAGATTCTATGAGAAGTGAGTGTCCATGAGCACGACTGAACCAGCTGGAAGTGAACTAGCTCCAGACTAGTGATCATGTGATCTAGTCATGTGACTCAAAAAGATAAGATTAGATAAAGAGAAAAGAAAAGAAACGACTAAGTCCCTTGATATGACCTGTGAAGGTTTGGGACCGTAACAATAATAGGTTGGAGTGAAGTATGGTAGGGTTGCCAATGAACCCTTGTGTAGGTTGTAATGGACCTGTGGGTGGGTATGAAGATCTGGGTGAGAGTATCTGGGGGGGGACATCTAAGGGGAGAAGAGAGTGAAGGATTGGCATCAATTGAGGAGAAAATGTACCATACCTATTGGACACCTTGTTGTTGGGTGAGCACTTACTGTTTCCACTGGACAAATTTTCCATCACTTCCAAGGGAGAGGGTGAAGAAGAGGCCAATAATGAAATGACCCAAACAACTATCTATAATCGTCTTGGGGACGCCGAGCTGAATACTATGACTATTCATAGAAGAGGAGTGAGCGAGGTGTGACAAGGACCAAGACTCAAGGTTAAAGTGATCTTTGAGGTACAGAGACCTCTACTGAGTGGAACTCTTGTTTGTAAGGGAATATCCAAGAGAACTAGACTGGGGATAACCTGGTCAAGTCTCTGAGTTTATATATCATCTCTATGTATGTACATGTATACTATGGATCTACCGATATAGAGATGGTGATTAAATACATGAGGATAAAGTGTGTATCAAAATGTGTCAAACATGAGGAACAGAGATGAATAACATGCATTAAGCATGTGTGTGACAAATAAGAATATGTGCACAGCATGGAGATGAAGAGAGAACAGCATGAGGATGGGAGTGTGTCTAACATGAGTACAACATGTGTTGTGATGTCTTGCATCATGGTGTATAAGATTGATGATCGAGATGTCATCACATCTAGAGTTTAGAGTCAGGTGATACTAGTCATGAGACTAAGGAATGTATCATGTGATGTCAAATCACGTGATAAGGAAGTCATGTGACACTAGGTCATGTGATGAGTGGCACTCATGGCCAAGCCAGCTGAAGGGAACTATCTTCAGTATAGAGATTAGATGTAATCTAATCATATCTGATAAGATAAGATAAGATAACTTGATCGAAGTTATCATGTGCAGGCATCGAGCCGTAACAAATAAGAAGGGCAGAGATAGTAACTATCCAGATGACATTGCTGATGACCTTTCCTATGTTCTTGATAAAGATTGTTTTGAAGAGGGATGAGGAGATAGACAAGGCAGATACTAGGAACAGAAATCCAGAGATCTGGAATTTTGAAATACCAGGTGCTCATTTTTTCTCTGCCAGTCTACCTAGGAAATGATCACAGGGCTCTTTCAGGTTGCATGCATATGTTTGAAAGTGCACATGAATTTGTTTGACTGTGTGAGTAGATGTGTTGAGGCACATAGTGATCTGTTCATGATCCAGGAATCTGGAGAGCTGCACAATGGCCCATTGGATTTCTGGAACAGTTTTCTGACCTTGTGGCATGTCTGTAACGTGTTTCCGAGAGCTGAATGACAGGAAAGAACACGAAACTTACTAGAATCAAAAACCCCAAAGCCCCTGAGATTTCGAAATTTTGAAACTTCGTTTTTTCTCCACCGGTCTGTTTGGAAAAATGATCGCTGGGCTCTTCCGAGTCGAATGGTATCGTTTCCGTTGAGCTCCGAGTGGGCGTTGAGGTGCTACGGTCGACCGAAGACGAGAGGTGTTTTTTTACATAAATTTCTCACGGTGCCAAGTTACCTGAAAAAGACAATAATTGAAGATAATGAAAAGCAACTTCTTGAATGTTTTGCTCTTACATTGAGAGGGATTCCATGAGGTACCTTGTCAAGCAACTTGGTCCCACCACAACTGCAATTGAAACCGACATTAGTTTCAGCATACGCAAACAACTACGTCGTCAGTCACCGCAGTGATTGGGTGACTCATCA
>QFEF01001247.1:12474-42911 GCA_003316035.1 Neoboletus subvelutipes
CTCTTTGCTCTCTTATATGTTGTTTCTGACCGATTCGCACACAGGTGGAGTCACGTATATGAACAGAGTGATGATCCTTCATGCGTAGGATAATCGAGGTTTCCTGGTGCCTCAGTACTTGCCCGTGCAATTGCGTCCAAGTTACAATCCAGGTCGTCCATCTTCCCTATTTTCTTTATTGGAATCAAAGCAGAGACCCCGACACTCTTATGGGCAATGGTCTTGGAATGCTCATCGGTACTTGTATGGATCAACCCATTTCCCTAACTGAAGTTTCGGTTCACGATTTCATCTACTACAGCAAGTTGCATACAATCAACAGCAAAGTCCGTCTGTCCTCACAATGGCCGAGGACGTGGTTCGTGCCTGGTGCCTGGCTTTCTGAAGGATGCTCGATCAAGATGTTAACATACAATAAGCATGTGTCACCAACGCAGTTGGCTTGGCTTAGGCTACCATCAACTCATCACTTCCGTGTTTCCTTTGAACCAAAACGGATGGGCTTTCATGTGCGAAATTCGCCAGGGGTTTGAACCTGGGTCTACGTCCGTCTGCCGTATTAAATCAAAGGTGTAATAACTCTGGAAGAGGGGATTAGAACTCCAACGTATCAGCTATGAAGCGTTCTCACCCCATGCTGAGCGATCGTTTCCCCCCGTGCACGGTCACGTCGGAAAGTGACCAACGCATTCGCAGATGCGGTCGCTTTGTTCGGCGTGGCGATGTTCCAAGTCGGGGCAGGCTGTGGAAGGTTAACCAGAATACAACTGTCACAATAGCTTTGCCTCAGTCGGATGACAGAGATGGTAAATGGGACGCACGTCATGAGGTGTTGTGCTGCTGTGAATCGTTCAAAATACGTCGCCCAAGACTCTGCCTCTTCTTTGGCTGGCTTGCCTTATCCCGGTGTTATCCTTGGTGAGCGGCGCCAATGTGGACCGTGATTCTTACCCTGAGGTTCTTCGCTCGTGATGAGCGAGTTGTCTATCGTGACCTCCGATGAGGCAAAGACTTCATTTCCAAGGCGTTCAAAATCTCTGCAATCAGAATACGCCGGCTGTCACAGAACGCATATCCGTCATGAGCATATTTCGGGAAGAGGGCACGACGATTGCTCACCAATCGCGTGATAGTATCGTGTATATTGATACGGTCGAGCAGGTATTGAGATAGGCTATATGCAACAAGAGGTTTGTCCAGGGATGGGTCCATTATAGCTAGCCACGGCGAGAGCTTGAATATACGACACGATGGGAAGAAAAGAGGTAGAGGCCAGGGTTATATCCTCGAGGGCGGATTCAACCGGGAAACTCCCGGGAGTGTCTGCACGGTGAGGAGGTGTGTCATGAAGAGTAAACGTTTCCCGCCAAAATAACATGCATCACCTTGGCGTCATCCGACGCGGTATTGCGGATACGTCAACTGCCAAGGTAGCGTGAGTCGTCTCCAACTCAGCCGCCTGGGCTTTGCACCGTACGAGCGCAGGTCAATGACGGTCCTTTCAATCCACGGACTCACGACTAGAGTATTTACATCTTCGACAGGTGTGCTCCGTGTGCAGTGGGAAGCTTGCTCCAGGGTCTCAGGCTCAAGCTCCTCCGAACACCTGACGAATCAATAAATAAATGTTTCCATTAGCATTGTACTCACTGGCCAGCAACACTTCTTCAATGCAAGACAAACGGTGATTGTGACAGTATACCAGAAATACTATCCCAGGGCCCACAAATCGGCACCCCACTAAATACACAACATTTTCACCAGTTTAGCTCACGCATATTAATTCTTATACTATACAGACTATGTTTGCGAGGTTGCGCGAACAAAATGATACAGCAGTTCTCTTGATCGTGAAGTGGGCTTTTGTAACTTGTTGATCACACTATCACTCGCCGACCATATGGCCTGCATGCATCACTTACTATTGCTCTCGTAGCGCAATCAGCTCAGTGTCTTTGTTACTTACTTGCCGAAGGCGGAGCTGGGCAGAGTTAGAATCTGGCTGTATGACGAGCCGTGACCGCCGATTTGAGGGTTGGGATAGTACGAGAACGATTTAATTTGTGATCCGCAGGAGGAGCGTACCCATGACCGCTAAAGCTATATCATGGACTCACGCATCTACCAGTCTACTGGCAACGGCCACAATACACCAACTCGGGATTTTTCCCAGCGGGTATGAAGCCCACTCTTGGTCGGTAACTTGACTTTGGGTTCCGAAAGTTCCGGCGACTCGAGTTCCCCCATGGTGCTGATCGCATTCAACGTTTTCACAGATTGCGTCGGGCTGCCACAGCATCGATGCCGGGACACCGGGACGACAAAAAAAGATCAGAATTTGCAGTATTGATGATAATGGTTGGGGGACCGTTAACATGTTTAGGGTCCATTTGAACGATGCCGGCATCATTCAAGTGTTAGATTCGTGTACATACGCGTGATATCAGGGAAATGGGGATGAAAACTAAACCGCGAGATCCCCTCCGTAGGTTTCTTGATTAAACTTCTCGAGAACCTCGGAGGGATTCACTTGACTGTATGCTGAGAGACCAATACGACTGGCAATTTCGTCTTGGCGTTGTTTGTCTGCAACGGCTAGACCCTCGCGATCACCAAAAACTTCGTCCATCTCTTCCAAGGTGAGGCCTTTCGTCTCGGGGACCTGAGGAATGTTCAGAATTTAGCGAGGACATAGCATAAAATGCCTACTCACGAAGAACAGGACAAATATGCCACCAAGGAATGAGAAGACCTAGCGACGTCGTCAACTCTCTGCGGTGAAGGGGGAAGATAAACTTACACCGAAGAATATAAATGTGCCAAACGTAAGATGCGCCTGCATCGATGGAGTAACCTGACCGACGATAAAGTTGTTCATCTGGATCATTCGGGTCAGTGGCCGCCCATTTGGACGATACTTGAGGGGCCCACCCAGTTGGATGATGCAGCGATCGAGAGGCCCTTTCCGCGAACACTCAACGGCCATATCTCGGCCACCAAGATCCAACAGCATGGACCCCAGCTATATCCGAAAGCTATGGCTCGAATAAGTGTAGTCCTATGTCAGAGAACTCCGACCCTACCAATTGAAAAGATCCACACGAATGCGCATGCTACCCAGCCAGCACCTAAAGTCCATAGTTAGAACAGTCTCGCTGGCGATAAGTGGTATCATTACTAGTGTGCCTAAAAATTGAATCAGCAACTGTATCGGGAAAAATAGTGTACATAAACCTACGCTGGCCAATCCTTCTGATATAGTCCAGTTAGTATGGCGACAATGATATGGCACCTGAATGAGATGTGTAATTATCAACATCGCGAAGCATTCGGTCGAATTGTGACTCACGCCGCCATGATGAAGGCACCCGAGACCAGGACAGGCTTACGCCCGACATTATCAACCCATATTACGGCGGGGATGGTAGCAAGCCACATGCTAGAAGTTAGACTCTGAGTATGCAGTTCCATCTCCAGCTGTGTCCTTCGGAACGTACACTATGCCAACGACCCCCGTAGCGAGGAGGGCGGTCGTGTTTCCAGTCAAGCCCAGCGAAGCAAAGATGGTCGGAGCATAATAGAGAATCGCGTTGATTCCAGTCCATTGCTGAAAGAACATGGTCCTGAATGACGCCGGTCACGAAGGGTCATCAAATGTAGTAAATTGCCTCACAGGGAACCAATGGCCACCCGATAGAAAAGAGTACGCGTCGAAATTAAACTGAGGTAAGCATTGACTGCAAGTTTCATGTCGGAAGAAAATGATCCATCTTGATACTGCGGGTACTTGATGGCGCTGGTCTCTTTTTCAAAGAGATGTTGTGCCTTGATCTCCCTAAACATGTGATCAGGAAAATGCAACAATCTATCACTGGAAAACCCTACAAAAATTCAATCTGCACGAGGTCGGAGTCGGGTGGGAGGCACCTCGCTTCGCTGAGTACTTGAAGTGCTTCGTCATGTCTACCTTTGTTTACGAGCCATCTATCGCAAAATATTTAGTGTGGCGGAATAAATGGCAAGAAGGAGCTTGCCTTGGAGAGAATGGCATGAAAAAGATTCCAAACCCGAGAATGAGTGCGGGCACGAGCTGCAGAGCGATGGGGATGCGCCACGCAGCCTCGCTTTGAGTCGATCCAGTCCCACCGATATAGTTGGTACCATAATCGATCCAGAAGGAGACCATGATCCCGAACGTAATAGCAAGCTGTTGGAGTGCAACAAGGCTCCCACGGACCTCAGGAGGGGCGAGTTCAGCACTGAAAACTAATGTTAGGGCTGCTTCTGCGTGGTGGATAGATTACTTACTTATAGAGAGGGACTACCATGCTTAGCGACCCGACACCAATCCCAGTAATAAATCTTCCTGCAAAGGTATATCGGTAAAGCGGTTACAGAAAACTGGAAGGCACAAACCTCCGTAGATCGAAGAGGGCTGAAACGCCGCAGTCTGGACAATTACTCCGATGCAGAAAACGACCACAGCTACAGACTGCATCAGTGTTCCTTCACGAAACGAAGGGCTATAAGCTGCACCAAGGACAATTGTATATTTGCGTGATAACTTGTCTGCCACCGTGCCCGTACAGAGCACACCAAACCAGGCACCCAATTCAAGTATAGCAACAAGCCAACCCTTTGTGCCGGCATTATTAACTGCAGAAGCCATCCTCGAGTCAAAAGAGGTCATGGTAAGCACCCCAGAGAAGACACCCTGATGGGCACACTGGTGAGAAGGGCACACTCATCTGTAAAGTGACGTACCTGGTTATACCCTGTGATGGGTTCAAAATCCAATGAGTACTCATGTCAGTCAGGCTTCAAGGAAATTACCGTATAAACTATGGTTTGAAATGGTTGAGTACAAATACCAAGAATGAGGTGATAGCCCTCACAGCCCCCCTAAGGATGCGAACACTGCAACAGCGAAAACTCTCCTGTTGCGGACGAGACCAACCTTTCAACGAGAGGTTCAGAAAAGGAAGTAAACACACGATGAAACCTACCCATCCCGACTGCCCTTGAAGAGCTTTGCGGCGGTCTGAAGTAGATTGACCAGCACCAGGAGCCATACCGCCACCCATGTTTGCGAAGAGAGATAGCCTTGACGGTAGTTCGCTAGTAACACCTATTTTTATATGGTCCCATGGGGCCCCCACTTGTTCACAAGTTTCTCATGGCGGAAATGAATGGAACCGAAACTGTATTTGCTTCTTCCCTGGTCAAGAATCACCGGACTGCATTTTGATGCGCGGGACTCAGGAAGAGCCCGGGGTAGCCCAATGATGCGCTGGGAGGTTAAATTGTGCCTCAATATCGGACCGCCATGCGCAGTCTTTACATTTCTTTGTATCCCTGCTGCGATAAGGGGGGAAATATGGGAAGCATAGCCTGCATAAGTAACGGGAATCCGACGGAGACAGGCGAGGTGAAGGCGAGCACTTCAAAGCGCCCCGTTTGGTGTATACATAACAGGATGAAGAATTGACTTGAAAGTCCTAAACACACATGGAGATGATGGCGACCGTAACGAGAAAATACCAATATTGAATGGGCAGTGGGCACGGATGGAGCCTTGAGACGCTGCCACTTCGAAGAGGCCCCGACGGGAGGTCCTGAGTGAACGCCGAGCATCGCTCATGCCAGCGATGGGATGTCGATGATGATATTCTCATCAATGGCTGATTGACAGTTGGATCTGTGGAACGACCGCGAAAACTTCGGAGTGTTGTGGGGGAGGTGACTAAGTTGGTGGCTACGGTACAACACCATATGCAGGCACTGTTCAACGTTAACATTCATTGCAAGGAACGTTCAACTGCAGCCTTGCATAAAATATGTGGCCTGGTCGCTCTGGATATTCTAGCAGCACATTGGATCCCGGTGGAGCGGTCAAGTAAGTCCCATGGCCATCTACCCCCGCATCAGGTTCCGATCGTCCTGTCAATCCAGCTTCCCGAACGCGTGGGTCGCGTCGCATAATGAGTGCACGGACGATGTACAAGACTGATTTCCGTCTAGGAGCTTTAATAGTCATCAGCGATCCCTCAGACGACCAGCTCCAAATGATGAATCCGACACCTCAACCTTCCCTACACAATACGCTCCATCGCATTATCCTCCTGGAGGACATGCCCCGTACCGAGACTCCCATGGGAGATATCCTTATTCCGGAACATATACGCCTCCTTCAGGACCCCCTGGTGAACCCATGAGGTATCCCTCACCTTTCGGTCCTACGGGATATCAAGCACCTCCAGGTGCTCCACCTATGCCTCCGACTGGACAACAACAGTATGGTGTCCAACCAGTTCCAGGTGGACAGATGCAACCTGCTTACTTTCAGTACTCGCAATGCAACCGGAAAAAGAAAGCTTTGCTTGTATGATCTTACTTCAAACCCCCATGTGTGTTCTCCAATGTTCATGTTATCTACAGATTGGCATAAACTATATTGGCCAGCCCGAGGCACTTCAGGGTTGCATAGAAGATGTGTACCGCATGAAGAGATTCCTCTTGGGTTAGCTCGTTTCACCCACTTCTTCACCTAGTGATGTCATATCATTGTGAATAGGACATGGTTACAAAGAGGAGGATATGGTGATACTCCGAGACAATACTCCACATCCCCGTGAACAGCCGACTCGACAGAACATGGTCCGTTACGTTCCCAGTTCAATTTTGGGCGACCTCATGTTTTATCAGATTGATGCAATGCACTGGCTTGTGAGGGATGCTCAGCCTAATGACTCCCTTTTCTTCCATTGTATGTGGTACTATATGACGACAAAGTGAACCCCTTAGCGATCTGAATAGACTCGGGACATGGAGGACAGACTGAAGATCTGGATGGCGATGAAGAGGATGGATTTGACGAAGGCAAGTTGATTCAGCTCCTTGCCTGGAATTCTTCCGTGATGTTTCTGCTCAGTAATATATCCCGTGGACTTCAAGATAACATCCCATATCGTGGACGATGTTTGTCAGCGATATTAGATCTCATGACTAGTGTCTCAAAGCTACCGCAGGACATGCACAGGATTATGGTTAGTGGGCTCCCCGCTGGCTGTCGTCTAACAGCTATTTTTGATGTAAGCAGCCTCAAAGCATCCCGTCTCAATGCTAACTTTTCAGATAGGCATGCCATTCTGGCTCGGCACTCGGTGCGCATCCGTATACATGTTTCATGAAATTGTATTGAAAATTCCTGTGTTTCTAGACCTCCCATACACGGTACGTGCCTGTCGCTCAGTTGGCTACGTCCGTTCTGCGTACGCATATTTTTAATTTTGATCGCACACTGGCAGTATTCGACGCAGGGCAAGATCAAGGAACCCAATGTGGCGCTTGGGGCAGCAAAGGGATTATTGTCTACTTTTACCTCTTTTCAGAGGAATGACGTACGCGGTGTGGTTCATGGTGTAACGGACGTTCTCCACGTCGCCTCTGGGAGTGTGCAAAAGGCTAATCAATATACAAGAGCAACGAGGTCAAGTGCCGCTGATGTTGTAAGATGACACCATCTCCACATACATATTCTCACTACCCTCATTCCGACCCAGATCTCTTGGAGTGGTTGCAAGGACACCCAAACAAGTGCTGACGCTCAAATCGGAGGCCGTAGCACAGGTGCCATGAGTGATGTACGTGCTTCACACTTTTTTATCCACATTTCCCCCGAATTACCTCACTGATCCTCGTGATGCCAGGCGTTTTTGACAGTACTCGGTATGTTTGCCTCCCTGACTGAATCGATTGGCATCGTTGAGAAGTGCTTGTGTAGCGCGAAACCCTAACCCGAGCTACCTACAACTCCTCAATGAGATGAGGTGCGTGTGCTGAGTCTGTGTTGTTTGCGGCATCATTGAACCTGTGTCTCCATACTCAGGTGGATTCTCAGCGAAAAATATAGCCAAAAGCCCCAGGTGCGTGGCCACAGACCCCGGTGAGGCTCGTGCTGATGCTGACTGCACCAGTTTTCGAGTTCCCACCCCATTGTAAGTCACCATCTAAACTCGCGCTTCTACACAACTATAACTTACACTCATTCTATTTCGTCAATTTCTCCCATCAGGATACCAATTTGCAGTTCATTGTTTGATAATGAAGCTTGAAGTCCCGGTTATCTGGTCCGTAGATGGATCGTCGGTATGAGTGTGTAAGAAAACGTTGCAATTTCGCAATTTTGTACTGTATAATTAAGTGACCTCGCAGTATGACTACAAACCTCAGGAAAATGCATCCGTGTTAGACCCAGGATACGTGGAAATATGTTATATATAATGCACAAGAACTTGGGGCAGGTCATGCATCGCACTTTACACTCATGATGTGGGCTGTTCCTTCATCTCCATACGGGATGGAGGGATCCTGCAGTAATGCAGCAAAAGCTCCCGAGAGGCTCTGGCGCAAGAGCGACTTCGCGTCGAGAACGACGGCAGTCAACCGACGGCCATATGCCTGGCGGAAACTGCGTCAAGACGCGCGAGGAACAGAATTGGATCACTTACACAACCCGTATCAACACCAATTGACCATCGCTTCACATCAAGATTTCGAGCTGCAGCATGACCATATATCACCATCGACGGGAAGCAATGTAGAGACGTGCGTGTCGTCGAACCGTGTTTGGAAAGGATCGTGGATGATTCGGTCGCAGGCCAGCCAGAGCAGCTGTCCATCACATCGTTCCACAAGTCGGACCACGGGGTACCCTTCTTGCCATCTGTGACTTTGTCATCGTTTGAGAGACTTCGCATGTTCATGAGAACCCAGGGATCTTGGTTCTGAGGGACTTCATTCAGTAATGCCAGCTCTTGAAGACCTCGAAGGACGAGATGATCTTCTCCCGGGTGGGCTGTAATGGGCCAATGAGAGAGTGGCTGCTCGGGATCATTAGACTTTCGAGTTGGATCGGCCGGTAGCAACCCGGCATGAACAAAGTATGTGTGGGCTGCCGGTGCGTAGAGAACGAGAGGCAGAGAGCGAAGGTAGTCGTAATGCTCTTGAGACATGTCGCGGGCGAACTTGTAATGTTTTCCGTGCAGTTTCCAGCCGCTGGGTACGTATGCTTCCCATTTTCGGTGGGACTTCTTGAGCCAAGTATCGAATTCGGCGTTGGACTCGTCGCCGTCGATATGAGACCAATGTGAGTCCATATCCTCCAGCCATTCTCTGCCGCCAGGAAGGGATACGATCCAGTCCATCCATGCTCTCCATTCGATGACTTTCTCGTCGTTATTGCCACGTACACCGAGAATATGGTTCGTCGACATGAAATTCAAAACCGGATTGGACGAGACTTTGTTGCTCTTCGGAACTATATCGCCCAGGTGGATCAATGTATCTGACCGTGGATCGTACGAAATCTTGGCGAGCAATTTGCTGCAGCGGCGGGAGGGATGAGAAGGGTTCGCGATAAACGAGACCCGAGGACGCGAACCTTAGAGATTGGTTCATGCCATGAATGTCTCCGATGGCGACGACACGCCTGTTGTCATCCGACTCTGGGATGGCAACATTAATAAACTCATCGTTCCAATGGAAGCTTGTGTGACGTACGGATGGGAAAACGGGTGAGCGACAGGGTCTGAAGTAATATGTAGTGAGAGAAATCGGGGAATACGACATCTTGAGAAGTCTGGGTCAGCTAATTTCGGGACATGATCATACCACGACAGGTGACCGACCTGGCTGTTTCAAAGGAATGCGACGTGTCGTCTCGTCGACGATGCTGGCGGTGAAAATAAAGAGAAGGAAGGCAGCGACGACCGAGGCTGGGAGGACCAGCCGGATCAAGTCCTGGCAGTTGAAACGCTCTCTAGATTGTTGGCGCATCCTGTTCTGCGTCGGCAGCAACGGTGTTTCAGCGGACATTTCCCAGTGTCACGGCGACAACAGAGGGTAGTAGCTTAGTGCTAGTACTCAGCCTGTGCCACCCTTATACTACTTATAAGTATATTCTTTCTGGCATGACTACTACTATAATACTTGGGTCGTATGGACAATCGTTCCTTCCATCGCACGTCGTCTGTCGACCTCTGTGTACTCCTGGTTATCTTGAGATGTAGGTCCTGTCCATTTCCACGCACTCTCCTTGACAAACTCCTCGAATGTCCACAGTTTCAGTTGTAGCGTAGATAATGGCAGGCACCATACGTAGGTGTTCACTTCTAGTGGATTCCCCAGCCCGTTCGATGCAACCACCGGGGGAGCATCTTTCGGCGTCACTCCTGTTGCCTCTATGTCGTCGAGAGCCACCAAGGGCCGCAGTGGGTGTACGAGAACCAGTTCCCGTGTATATTCCTGTCATAATGAATTTCTTGAGCTACCATCGCTCCTTGAGTCGATATAATAGGTTAGTACTCACATTCCCCTCGAAAATGTCCAACAGTCTGATATCTTCGTCAGAAAGTCCTACCACCAACGATCCTCTCACAGCTCTTTCCTTGGGCTCGAGTTCGTTACTAAACATGGCCCTACTTTGAGAGTAAGGAACTAAACCCGGGTAATCTGCGCCCTACAACTCATCGAGCGTGAGTGACAAAGCTGCACCACAATGTACTGCGCGTCTACATTAACTTTGTGTCTGGTATAGTCCTACACGTCGTCGGTGTGATACTATTAGATAGATCGATGGAAGGTGCAGTGCACTCACAAGTAATAATGCTGGACTGATCTGAAGATAAGATCCATCGTGCCCGATTACCCGTTTCAATATCTTCGGGTGCATCAACGTTCCATAGAAGAAGGCAGATGCCATTGGTGGTGTATGGAAGTGAAACTCGAGCTGGCCATGGGAGGGAAGATATATAGTGTCAGCGTGAGATAGGATAAGACACGATAAGACTGTACTATTCTTGAGCCTGCCAATCTGATGTGGACAGCTCGTTCTCGGGGCAGGTTAGGCTAACCGTGACCTCCTTCAGCAGATATGACTGCCACTGCAAAGTCACCTCCTCGGCACTCCGTGCACGCTACTGAACTTTACAAAACACCGCCACCAGCATTTGGGCACGATGTACTTGCACTTTTTGGATTTCAGCCCAACTATGTCAATCTCAACCATGGTAGGTGTCCTGTCGCTTGATAAGAGTTGCTGCCATCACTTGCTCAAAGGTTCTTACGGGTCGCTACCACTTCCTGTCCGTGCCTTCTGCGATGAGCTGACTGACGAAGTGGAGTCCAATCCGGACAAGTTCATAAGGGTCGACTGCATAAACTATCTGACCCGTGTCCGAGAACGCGTTGCCAAGTTCATTGGGGCAGAAACGGATGAGTGCGTCATCGTGGGCAATACCTCGCACGGCATCGCAACCGTCCTGCGCAACTTCACCTTCAATGAGGGAGACATTTTAGTCGGAGGTGTGACCATCAAGTCTGCAACGTTGCTTTGTGGCCTCACTTTTCTACTCAGCAACGACGACATATGGCTCTGTGTACCAAACGCTCAAGTATCTTGCAGATACTCCACCTCACCCCACTTTGTCGACATTCAACCTTCAATTCCCGACGAAACGCGCGAAGATCATTCAAGATTTCAAAAAGCACATTGAGCAGCTGACGGGAATCGACGACTTAACAGGGAAAAGGAAGATTATCGCGATCATTGATTCCATCGTTTCCCTCCCAGGAGTTTCGCTTCCCTGGAAAGAGATGGTGGCAATTTGCCGAGAGGCGGGTGTCATCAGCCTCGTAGATGGCGCTCACTCGATCGGTCAAGAGTTGGACATCAACCTCTCTGAAGCACGGCCCGACTTTTGGGTTTCCGTATGTCCTTCTATACTCCCTTTCGATTATCGTGATGCAGCCTTTGTTTCCCAAAGAATTGCCACAAATGGCTCTTTTCGAAGAGGGGAAGCGCCGTCCTTTACGTTCCAAAGAGGTTTGATTATTTTCTCGAGTTTCGTGGGTTCTGATCGCTCAGCCCGAGGAAAATCAGAAACCAGCATCTCATTAAGTCGCCGATCCCTACGCCAGTCACCTATAACTCTCCGCACGACGATGATTACAAAAGCCCTCAGGATTTTGTCAAGCTCTTCGATTGTGCGTATCAACACTGCATCAAGTACCCCTTCACCGTTCAATTTGTTCTAGGGACAGGAACAATTGATTACGTCCCGCATCTGAGTATCAGTGCAGGTCAACACACTTGTTGGCTATTCCACGAACCTTGTTCCTGACGTTCGTGCAGCAATCGATTTCAGAGAATGGTTGGGCGGAGAGCACAAGATTAATGAGTATAGCCATGCGCTCGCCATCGTAGGAGGCAAACACCTAGCGGATTGTTTCGGTACCAACGCCATGGACACAGATGGTGACATGACATTCAACATGGTTGGTGAACGACGACTTCCCCCGTAGTGCTCGTTTAATGTGCTAATATAGGTCAACGTCGAACTGCCTGTCCCTGGTGAAATTGAGGCATCCGATGAGGTCCACCAGATCTTTCTCGATACTTTGATCCTCCAATGGCAGACCTCCGCCTTAATGTTTAAACACAACGGGAAATGGTGGGTTAGATGCAGCGTGCAGATTTGGAACGAGGTTTGTACCGAATTTCTATCCCACTTTCGTCGTTATTCATCCTATTTCACAGATATCCGACTTTGATGTGATCGCGAATGCTCTGAAGGACGCTTGCGCTAAAGTGAAGGAATATGCAGCGCAACAGAAAAACTGACCATCTCACTCGTTACCATTGACGTGCTTGGGGAATCATCGGCGAATCAGAAGTGAATTCTATAAACCGTAGAATATAGAGCGGAAAACTGTGAATCAAGTTCCAATTCAATTCGGTATCTGCTGACCAGCGGCGGTACGGGCTGTTGGCGACGGAACGACGAGAGCTGAGAATATGTGAGCTGATTGTTCTCGGCGGACGCGCTCCGGACTCTCAATGTCTTGATGATCAAGCCGTACATACCGTTCATTCGGCGGAACACGATGGCACGAGAAGGTGTCGCATGTTTAGATTTGGAGACATTCTACAAAACGACACCACCACCGTTTGGACATGAGTTACGCAAGTCCTTTGAATTCGACCCAAGGTACACCAACATGAACGTTGGTAAGTTTGCCCCATAGATTTTCTACCAAATGTCTGACCACCCCAGGTTCTTATGGTGCTCTCCCGACACCCGTTCGGAGGTTTTGCGATGACCTCACAACGGATATCGAGGCAAGTTCAGATAATTTTTGCCGACTGAATGAACGAGGGGGGCTCGGGTATGCGTCGCAAAGACGATCGGTGGAGAGCCAGAGGTGTGTGTCTTCGTGACGAATGCGTCCATGGCCATCATAACCATCCTGCGGAACTTTGAATGGCACGAGGAAGACACTATCGTCAAGAGTACGTGTCAGATTTTCAACGTGCGCCGGGTTGCATGTTGACCAGGCTGTTTCTCAGCGTCGATCACCTACGGTGCCGTCGCACAACTGATTAAATACCTTTACAACATACCCCCACGTCCAACTATATCAACTTTTGGAGCTCCTTTTCCCATTATCCACGACGATATCATATAGAATTTTTGTGTCCACGTTCAACGACTGGTGTCGGAACGATCGGAACGAAACCGGCATAGGAAAATAGTTGCTGTTATCGACACCATTACGTCCAATCCAGGTATATATTTTCCCTGGAAACAAGTGGTTTCCATTTGCGGAGATGCTGGCATCCGGACAGTGGTCGACGTTGCACACTCCATCGGCCAGGAATTGCTCAAGACGAGCGTGATGGATCTGGAGGGAGAACAAACATTTTCCATGGTAAGTGAGTTCGCTTTTTCAGGTTCAGTTCTGGGAGAAATAAAGTTGACCGCAGAGCCGAGGCGTTTCTTCCATCATACGATCTTGTTAGAGTGGAACACTTATGCGGCTCCCTTCTATCACAATGGGAAGTGGTAGGCTAGGTGTAGCGCACAGATGCTAGGGGAACTTGGTTAAAACCAGTGATAACCGACCGGATCTAAGGCGGACCCTTGTCATAGCTAAACAATTTTGACCTAATAGCTGAGGCATTGAATGGCGTCAGCATGGCTCTGATAGCCCATACAGGGAATCAGAATGTGGTGGTTCCTCCTGAAGGTCACCCATAGCATGTATGGGGTATTCCATTGCAAACAAATGGGGATGTTCTGCATCCTAAAGTTCACCTCCGTTAGCAAGATCGTTCAGAACCAAGTAGAACCAAAATTTACCTTCACCTCGTAGTATCTATGTCGTCTATACTTCCCCTCAGTTCAGATCGGTGGCCAAAGTTCATCTGATCCGATATTTAGTGATTAAAAAGTCATTATATAAATATAAAATGCGCTTTGATTCCATACATCGCCCGAAGGGAATACTACAGAGAAGTCCGAAAAGAACCAGTAATATACACGGGTGTATACACTGGCTTCCGCAACTCCTGCTGTAGTCGAGGTAAGATGGGATGTTCGGTGTGTGGGAAAATAAGTCGGAACGGGCGACGTCAAGAAGAGCTTCAAGCGAACCAAACACTCCTTTTAAGACCTCGCAGCCGACGAAAGGTAAAGGCAGCAAGATTAAGACTTGGAGTGTTGAGAATCTCCGTCGCAGATCGCGCACAGGGGGACAGGACGTACCCAAAGGAGGGATAGAATAGAGTCTCGCAGGACATGGCCCAGTCATCGAGTTCTTCGTCATCCATTGAAGATCTCGACATTTTCTGGGGAGACGGGGGGAATGTTGTCTGAAGAGGCCTCATTCAATACTTCGTGCGCGCGAAGAGCATAGGAAGTGGACTCGTGCTGGAGCGTAACTAAATCTGTGCATTAGTTTCGTTGTGCAGTTAAACGACTTTCCGGATGGTTTCTGAAATCTCGACTCTTTATGCCTTTTGAATGCTAGTCAAACTTCGTAGAGGGATATGAGTAAACAATCAGACACACCGAGAGTGGACACCAAATAAAGTAGACACAAGACCGAGATTTGACGATTTTAAGGATTAACTTTCTCTTGTATTCTTGAGATGTGAAGGCGGTCGATTGGACACTGCGATGAATGAAGCACAAGTTGAGTTTGAGAGAGATACCCGTCGAGTACCAACTCCTAGTGTAGTCAGTGGGGGACAG
This sequence comes from Neoboletus subvelutipes, assembly GCA_003316035.1. NCBI lineage: Eukaryota > Fungi > Basidiomycota > Agaricomycetes > Boletales > Boletaceae > Neoboletus > Neoboletus subvelutipes. The sequence continues at coordinate 27,570 of QFEF01001247.1, forward strand.
GTCTTCGGTGCGTGGGGGAAAGAAGTCGGAACAGGCGACGCCAAGAGCTTCAATCAGACCTCATAGCCGAGGAAAAGCAAAAGCAGCGAGATTAGGACTGGGAGTATTAAGAATCTCAGGTCGCAGATCATGTGCATGGGGACAGGGCGTACCCAAAGGAGGGGCAGAGGGGGTCTTGCAAAATATGACCCAGTCGTCGAGTTCTTCTTTATCCACCGAAGGTCTCAACATTTTCCTGAGGGAACAGGAATGGGGAGATGTGGTCTGGAGAAGCTTTTCCAACACCTCGTGAGTGCAGCACGGAAGACACAACGTACGCGAAGAGCACAGGAAGTGTACTCGTGCTGGAACGTAACTAGATCCGTGCACTAGTTTCGTTGCGCAGTTATACGATTCCCGGATGATTTCCGAGACCTCGATTCTGTATCCCTTTTGAATGTTAGTTAAACTCCATAGAAGGGCACGAACGATCAAATGAACGCACCGAGAGTGGGTACCAAATAATGCAGGAACGAAACGGAGATCTGGCGACTTAAGGTTTTGAACTTTTTTTGTATCCTTGAAATGTGCTGTCGAGAATGTCAGCTGAATGCTGCGATAAACGAAGGGCAAGTCAAACTCACGACATATACCCGTTGAATACATGCGGGAATTGGACGTAATTTTTCTTTTCCTTTGTTTGTACGCTTCAAAGGTTTTCAACTTTTAGGACATACTGTGAAGAGCGTCACCCACGGCCTGTACACACGAGGGAAGAGACATACTTAAAGATGGTCCCAACCGAATCCTTGCAAGAATTGTTTCCGAGTCATAGGGTTCCCTTTTGAGACGCTTTCGAATACTATATCCTTTTTACTCGTTTTGAAACTTATACTAATTTTTTTGGGAGTTTATCAGTGATGAAAGGCTGTAACATGAAAAAAACTGAGTAGGACGTTAGCGTAGGACGAAGGAAACGACTGGAGGCGGTACCGGAGGAGCTGGACCTGCGGTTTAGTACCAAGGATCGATATCCATCGAGTCGAGCTGTGCCTTCGACTCTTTCATTGACTGTTTCGTCATCCTCCGACGTCTCTTCGCCTTTGAACTCGATCGCGTTATCTCGGCACACGACCAGACTGGAGGCGATGGTGGTAGTGAAGGTTGATGTGGCAACGGTTTGGAAACGTGTACTTGTAAACGGGGTGAAGAATGAAAGATGTTCTGTAAAAACTGGCGGCTGCGAGATACGAAAGTGACCTTGAGGGTTTCGCTTGGTGTTCGGGATGCGGACGTCTTCTGCGTATTGCGGGAGGATTCGTGGCATCTCGTGCTCAACCATCTCTATGACGCTGGGATTGAGCGTCGGTAGCGTGTCAAGGAAGCGACATTCTTACCCGAACCCTCCTATACTTGTTCATTTGACGAGTCGGCGGAGTGCACATCTTGGGCTCCAACGACAAAAACGATTCCTGAGCGTACTGATCAGCGACAATCGTTGACAGACGAAATGTAGCCAACTGACTCTCAGATTGTTGCACTTCCTTGATCTACGCAGTGGTGCTGTATCGATGCCAAAAGCTGCTCCGTACGAGAATTCGTAGTCCGACGATCCACAGGACAGTACAGAGCACGCAAAGTCACGGTTTGCAATAGTTTGTAAGTTCTGGATGAACAAGGTGAGCGAAAATGTGATCCGTCAGATTTGAAGCAACTCACTCTCAGGTCTTCATAACTCAGTACCCTGCGAAGCCCACGAAGTACGCCGGGTAAGAACTGGTGACCGTCTTCTGCATCAACGCTCGTTGCGAAGGAAGTATCGACAGGTGACGTGCTGGTCTCTGAGCTGACCAAACCTACACCGTGTGTCGTAGTGTAATCGGAGAGTGTGTCACTAGTGAAGGAAGAGATGACCTTAGAGTCACCACTCGACCGGGATATATATGAGCCAGATGCCGCCAGTTCTTTCTGTCTCGTATTCATCAACCCAACGACGGCCTCTGCGCTCCCATCTTCCGCCTCGATCGCATGTAGCTCGCCAAGAAAGAACGTCGAAGGCAACGTGCTAAGTGGAGACTCTGGCGTCGCGAAAAGCTGCCCAGCTGATGACGGGGATGGAGCTTTGGCTAGGCTGCAAAAGGCGGCCGAGTCTTCGATATGCTCATCGACTTCGTTCTCGCCATAAGCGATGGGGAAGGAGATTACCTCCGAATTCGGGGCGGACTCGCACGCGGTGGCTACAGGGGCTTCGGGCTTGACATGCTGAAGGATAGACGGAGGAGACAGGGAGAATGAATCGTCGTTCGTCGTTCTGTGTTCGACGCTAGGGATGGCAAAAGGGTCGGAGCACGAAACAGCCACAGAGGCGTGACCAGTTGACTTGAATAACTTCGTAATGTTGTTCTTCGCCAACTTAACCTTGGAGAGAATCTTCTTCTGCTTGTCCACACAGATATCCGCGCACACATCGAAGAGCGACGAGGATTGAACTGCCTTCTGATGGACGACTGTCGAGTACAAACAATTCGCTGCAATGGTTCTGCTTACCACATGTTCCAACGGCTTTGGCTTGGATAAGTTGTCGTCCACAACAGCAGTAGTCGTACCAAACTTGAAAATCTTCTTTACCGAGTAGAGGCTGACGTCTGCGGAAGAGAAGCGCTCGCCGGCATACGCGTCTTGACCGATCTTGCTCTTGTCGAAGATCTTGGCAGTCTGGGACTTGAAGGGCTTAGCGACGTTGATGGTCATAATGACAATATATGACACTGAAATAGCTTGTCGATAAGGGCTGGAATGCGAGTAATCGATATGCTGCAGATAATGCTGAGAAAAGAAACGATGGAGGGTCTGTCTTTATACCCTAAAGATGTTGGGTGTCAGCCGCCGACAACGATGACGCAGACCGTCAGCCGCGACCGGTGGATGAAACACAGTCAAAACCACAAGGTGAATTCGATCAATTATCAAGTAGGCCGTAGGACTGGTACTTACCGGGCATTGGCTCGCGAGGTTTGTTGAGAAATAGCCAGAATATGGGCTGGAAGCTCGCCATGCGAGCTAGCATACTGGCGGCGTTCTGAGTTAGGAAAAATATAACTTGTACACGCCCATGAGAGCATTGAATCTGAATCCATGGAGTGGCGGACGCGGTACAATATCACCTACATTGTGTCGTCAAGTCCTGTCAGCCACCATTCAAAATTTTTTTACAAAAAAAAACCTAAGAAGTACCTACTGCACACGAAGGAATACGCCCCGCATCACGATCACGATCTGATTTCATTTATGTCTGTCCACAAGAGTGAAAGACTCAGAGGACAACTCACTATAATATGTAGATTTGGAGGCGCCGACACTGTGGCCCAAAGGTTCTTTCCGCTGAAACATAGCCCACTAGAAAAGCTGAAGAAGGAGGTTATTATGATTAACTCCTAGTCGAGACACAGTGCCAGCAATCTTGTGCACTGTACAAGTTAATTAGGCCCTTCATAACCTATCTAGGGTGGAGGTTTCTGTTCTGGAGTAACCTTATTACATATTTTATAAACTTTATTAATCCTGCGAGCTTTCTATAGTCTAAAAATGGAAAAAGATAAGATGATCTTCTTAAGCTCTTGAAGTTGAACCAAGATCATGTCTTCCTGCGGAAATCCAACTACTGACCATAATGAACTCATGCCTCGTAAGTCGGCAAACAATTCCTTACCAACCTTCATCAAAAACTCTCCTCAGGGCGTCTCAGGTTCAACAAAGGGAGAGATTGTATTAAATGCAAGGTGAATCCAGGAAAAGTCGTGATACGACATGCAGTATACTGCAAGTAGGCGCCTCTCTTTGTATTTACCTATTCCTCCGATTGCTAAGATGTCCTTTACTGTTCTCCAGGGAGTGCTTCACTCCTCTTGTGACCTTGAAATTTCGTAGGTCTCTGGAGCCACACGTAAATGCCAATACCGGGACATCCAAGCGACCAAAACTTAAAGCCTCAGGATCCCTGGTGCTTGGGTTCTCTGGTGGTCTTGGTTCATCCATTCTCCTCGACATAGTCCATAGAACGTATTTCGCTAATGAGTTCTTCGTGGATGGCGAGCCTCGAGGAGGTACCAATCATCCACGGAATGCGAACGTGTGGACATCATGTACGGTATGCTATGTGGAAGTATGCAATGCGTTCCCTGAGGTACGAAAGCTCACTATTCCTACGTTTCAACGACTATAACTAAAATCACAGACGCGTGATAGAACGAAAGAGATTATGTCAGCTGTTGCGTCCTATCCAAAGTTTGACTTTATCCCGCTTCGCCTTGAATACGCTTTCGATGACTCATGGTGGCGTACAATCACCACGACAGATCAAGATCAGCCACAACTTACAATTGAACTAGGAAAGGATGGGTTGTATACCGAAGGTAATTTCAAAGACACGTTTTCTGGAGTATGTGGTGATGATTTTTTCCTATAGCGTTACGCCACGTCCCATCCCGTGATGTCGCTCCCGTTGACGCACTGCGCACATATCTTGAATCATTACCCACACAGACAGCCATCTCGAGTGCCATCAGAGTCCTTGTTCATCTCTTGTTGTTGTACACGGCCCGGTCACGTCGAGCATCACACTTGTTGCTCGGAACATCATTGACCACGCTCTCTGTTTCCCTGATCTCTTGCATCTCACAGGGAGGTGGTCATTCGATACTTGAAGAGCTTCAAGAAGAATGGCATTCTGGTATACCGACAACAAACGAGAATACCGATACTATACGTGTAGTCCGGCCACTCAGAGATGTGACTATGAAAGAATGCTCAATATTTGCATGGTGGAATTCAATCTATGTTGTTGGTAGGGATAGGCAAGCACGTGCCACTGCAGGTATTCCCGGTTTGACGAAAGGTATCGAGTGTTTGCTGTAATTACGAGCCTTCCTGACTTACCTTCTTCGCAGATTTTATCGTCGGTTTGGAAAAAGATTATCCGTCCACTGTTTCCACAATCGTTCGTACTTGCGCCAAACTGGAGCCCAAAAGTGCTTCTCTAGGCTTATGCATACTCTGTCAGCGGTCAGTGTGCCACTCTCAATAAAGGAAACAGGCTGCTGAAAGTACACAGACCTATCCAAGAGGGGATAGATGACTGGAAAAGCCGGATCTCGATACGATCGTACTCCGATACGAAACTCGGTTCAGACCTCGTTTATCTGCCAACGCCAGCCCCGTCGAACAGCTCCAATGTTTTACCCACATCTAATCAATGCCTTTCAATTTCGCCGAACCTGTGCTACTCTTGTCGGACCACGCTCACCAGCAGAGGTAGCCGGGCCTCCAAGCCCGCCTCGTCAGGCATTATTCTCAACGGTCAACCACCACTGTCTGCTCCTTTGCCCTTGTGGGTCTCTGCGAACAGTGCACAACTTCGTGCGCAAGACAAACAGCTATTAGTGTCGGGGAACGGCGAGCTTTGGGTTCGGAAATCACAAGACAAGGCGAATCAGCGAAGCAAGATTGCTGACTTTTTGCTTGACGCCTGAGAAATAGAGTAACAGATAATGGCAGTAAACCCAGTGACGTCTGTATAGCTTTGAATACCTTTTTAAAGTACCAAGCTTGCGCCGTTGCTTCGACCACCCAGCTCCCCGCTTAAAACATCCAATTATGATCATAACATTAGTGAATTGCTGTAGGGCCAAGCCTGGGCCAAGCTGTAGCCGACGACTACAAATACCAGTACCCGCCTGCCATCCGAACCACACCGCAACGACTGCCAGGCTTCTTTCAGCAACTCCTTCTACCGTTAAACCTGTCGAGCTTCGCGATGTTCGGAGAAGAGCTCTCAGAGCTGTACGATGCCCAAGAGCATTGCAATGACTTGACCCAATCGTTCCAGGCAAGGAAGAACATCCTGCTGAAATCGCACGGAAGACCCCCCTGGTGATATTATGGAGCTTGCTGCTTCTTCAAGCAGTCTCTAACTGGCGCTCCTCGTAAGGTACGGCGAAGACGGCCTTCCTGCGTGTGACGCGTTCGTTATTGGGATAGCAGGTAGGCAGCGGATTTATTACAACTCATCTTGCTGAAGGTCACACGGATCTCTGCCGTAGGAGGTTCGGCGAGCGGAAAGGTGAGCTTTGCTCTGCATAGTGAACACGACAGTGACTTCCTCAAGCCAGACTCATGTAGCTAGACAAATCGTGAAGTCACTGGGATCAGTGCCAACCATCGTGATTCTGTCTCAAGTACGCATCTTCTGCTGGATGTTTGATCATGCGTTCATCGTCCAACAGGATAGTTTCTACAAATATCATACCGAGGAAGAAGTCGCCCTTGCTCACGCAAATCGGTTCGACTTTGACCACCCTGACGCTCTTGACATGCCCATGTTCGCAGCAGTACGTAGTTTAGAGAGCCTCACGTGACGACGTATACGTGGTTAATCATTCCTCATAGTGTGTCTCAGACCTGAAGGCGTGCAGACAGACTAATATACCAGTATATTCTTTTGCGGAACATCAGCGACTAGACGAGACGAAATACTTATATGGTGCTGCTGTAATAATTGGTATGATGTGTTCGTTTCATCCCTCTAAATGGACCTAACTGTTGCTTAAGCGGAGGGTATCATGGCCTTGCACGATCCAAACTTGCGTGCTTTGTATGACCTCAAGGTGAGATTTATGTATTGGTATTCAAGTCGCTTCTTGACGTCGTCTAGATATTCGTTCAATGTGATTCCGATTTGATGCTTGCACGACGCATTCAACGAGACGTCAACGAACGTGGCAGGAATGTGCAGGGAGTAGTCGAACAGTTTGTTTCTCGTGGCCTGCTATTTTGATGAGTATTTACCTGGATTGCAGGTACCTTCGTTATGTCAAACCTGCATATGACAACTTCGTTCTCCCAACATCCCGATACGCGGATATTGTAAACTGCTTTGATCTTTTACACAAACCCACCTTTGAATTCTGTTGCATTAGATCGTCCCTGGTTCCGACAATTCCGTTGCAATTGATCTTATCTCCACCCATGTTAGGCGCCAGATGAAAGAACGAGCTCGACATTTCCGGAAGAACATGGCTTGTGCAAGCATCGACAAGTGTCTCAAACCTGACGGTAATCACGAGGACTTGAATGTAATCGTTTTGCCACAGACGCCCCAATTAAAGGTCAGTCTAATACATGATCCATATATACAGCATCGCAGACATTGTGTCAGGGCATATATACCATTTTGCGAGATGAGACGACATCTCGGCAGGACTTCATCTTTTTTGTTGATAGACTCGCTACTTTCCTGATTGAGAAGGCTATGGAGCTGCTTCCATACAAAGACAAGATGATCATCACACCAACGGAAACGGAAACTTGTGGCAAAGAACTCGATGTCAAGGTGTGTTCACTGTGACCGTACCGGATCCCCGAAGCTCACTCGACTCGCTAGCATATCTGCGGTGTCTCTATCATCCGATCGTATGTTGGTCGGCTTTGTTCTCGCAAACCTGACTCACGATAGCTTTTCAGAGGGGGACCACTTGAGAAGGGTCTCCAACGAGTATTGAGCGATGTGGCTATCGGTTCTCTGCTGGTACAGTCGGACGCAAAGACAGGAGAACCATTGCTCTTGCACGTCATGCTCCCCAAGTGTATTCGCCGGCGACAGCTCGCGATCGATACCTGGGTATTCCTATTGGACGCACAGGTAACTAGTCTTGGCCTTGGCTTTCTGGTGACAGTTAAATTGACGTGACATAAGATTGGCACGGGTGCATCTGCATTCATGGCCATCCGCACTCTCTTGGACCACGGCGTCCGTCAGGATCACATCATCTTCGTTACGTTCCTGGTGGCTCGTCACGGAGGTGTATCGGTACTTCACAAGGCTTTTCCGAAAGTGAGGATAATCTGTGGAGCTGTCGACGATGGTTTGCGGGAAGCCTGGCTTGAACATTACCACTCCGAAGGCGAAGGGCACTTTCATGGGGATGCGAGAAAAGTCTGGATCATGGAACCTGGCATGGGCCAAATTGGTACGTCTCGTATCTTGATATGATCTCTTCCGTTTCTAATCGGTCCTGATGTTCAGGGGACCGTTATTACTTATCGTAGATCTTACAATCGGACATGACATAGGACGTTCATTGACTAGATTGGTACATCCGATGTGCGGTTGTGAAGGAAAGTGACCTTGAAAAGAACGTGTGTTGGGATATACAATGCGAAGCATGATGACAGGATGAATATAGATGTATGGATGCAAGGTGTCCATTAAGAAGGTAGGTAAAAGTGATGTATGATTACGAGTCTCAACTGTCCGTTGCAGCACTAATCGCGCAGACAGCAATCTCACTTGGTTGACCTAATAAAACAGCTCGTCAACACCCAACTATGCCAGGCCAATTTGTTTGGTCAAAAATACCTGGATAATACCAGAATGAAACCGCGATGATCACGTATAGTGCTGTTATTGATATGAGGTCCATATCATTGGTCACGACTCTAGAGAAACTCACAAATCAAGATTGCACCGTCGAGCCAATTAGACTTGCCGTCTGCGACGACGTGGCTCATTGTTTGTACTAAAGCAATACCTCAGCACTGGTTTCCATGCTACAGAAATCACTTGCCAGAGATGTAGAGTACCTGATAAAGGTGATGAGCCTGCGACTGATTGTTCTATAAAAGTATAGCTTACGATGGATTCGAATGGGTCGAAAAGTAGTGCCAATGGCTTGTTTAATATCCATCCAAGAGTCACCATGAAACTTTTGTCACATGCCATCAAATCGTGAGCGAATGAATTAGTCACTAATTGACTCACGGAATGATGAGTAGCGTGATTTGCTTGGATCGGGAGAGTCGCTAAGCATCAAACTTGAAAGCTTAGTGACGTAGAGTAACTTACTATTGCGGACCCGACGGCAACGCTAACGCTGAGTCCAAGTTGATCCTTCACAGAGACGTTCATTGCAGTGACACACTCTGATTCGGGGGGTTGTTTAAGGGTTAAAATTCGACCAAGTGTAAAATACGGCTGACCTGGGATGGAACTAACCGCTGGGAGCAAAATTAAGCCGACCCATTGCTTGCTGATCGACATAGCTATCCCGTCCATGCTTTCCACAAGCTCTTCTGCATTGAATGTAACTAACTGAAGCGTACTTCAGTCACCTTCATGTCGAATCAGATGCAACTCACAATGGTCACTGTAGTCAACAGAAGCAAAGTAAGAGTCAAACTCAATCTTGGCTCTTTGAACGACTCGACCGAAAGCGTGGACCCTTGACCAGGCGGGGGAAGCGCAGCTGTGCTCATAGGCTCAGGGAAATTGTGGTAGGCCTCCTCAGTTACGGTCGAGACCTCGTCCTCGGACCGCCATCGAGACGTCGGAAGAGACGGCCCAGAGCTCCCGGATGAAGTGTCAGTCCCGTGGTCCTTCAAGCCTTGCACTACCAACCGAATAGTGGGGTGCGAATCAGTACTCTTTTCGACATTGACCGGGATGTTCAACGAAGATGTTGCGAGCGTCGTCTCGGAAGGTGAATGGAGGCCGAATTGTTTACTCGACGTCCCGAGAAATGTGCCCATCCTCAGTCCCGTAATTGAGGAAGACCTCCAACGTATAGAGTTAGAATCAGACTGCGATGTCCTCAAAGTCTCTCCACTAAATATACGCCTTTCTGAGATGAAACGAGGGTGGATAGGCATTTTGACAGACAGTCTATTGCTCTTTTGCTTCGTATCCTTGTAGAGATGTCGATGGGACCACAACTGAAAAAGGAGATAAAAGACATAGACTGTATCAAGGACTGAGTGAACGATGTTCATGATTGGCACCCTCCACTCACTAAAGAGGAGCACAATGGACACCTATTAAAGAATTGTATGAGATGCTGCTTGAGCCAAGTCAAATACTCACTCCGTGACTCATTTTCAGTATATCTTTCCTCTGTTCCGCAGCACTTGACTCCTGGGCACCACTGAGCGCAAAATGGTATGCTGCTGGAAGGAGTAGTGCACCGACACTAATACTAAGTAGTGAAGAATGAGTCTGAGTTGCAGCTGATCTACTGCTCAGTGATGATTGTAACAATTCGACGGTTCGGCTCACTCTGATGAAATCCTTGTTCTGAAAATCGCAAGCCACCCGCGAAAAAGCACATCCCGAGGATCAACACTAGTGTGTGAGAGATGAGGAAACCCTTGTCCACATAGAGGAGTGAAGGCACAAACAGAGTTTACTTAACATCGAGCCGATCACTGCCCCTTGCAAGGTGAGTAGTGAATGAGTGAGAAGAGAAAGATCACAAACGTGAAGACTGGACAACACGGAGTTCACATTTTCTCAATGCAGTTATCTGCGAATGCAGGTCAACTCGGTGGTTCGACTGGCAACCTTGATATACCCAATACCAACCGCAATGACTAGCTCGACACTAGGATGGAATTGGTTAATCCACAATATCATATGAATCAGGTTACATACGTATTGCTCTTAAATTCCGGATGATAAGGAGTTAGCGTAGGCCGAAACATCGCATCTCCCACACACCATGCTTGCGTTAAGAAGCCCAGTCTTTGCTCCACCGAATCTGATAGCTAACTCTCGGGTGCAGAGGTCATGTAGCTGTCGCAAGGTGAATAACACGAAGGATCAGTTTAGTTAAAGGAATACCTTCACAAGTGGGATCATTGAGAGAACACAGACTGTAGCCCTTGTTAGTCGGCGTTTACATGTTGAAGAATATCACTCACAAATGAAAACCAGTTTGTGGTGTCTTCCCATGACAGAACTGAGAACCCACTGTGCTCGCATCAGCTTTTACGCATTCACTGTCGGCGGGTAGACTTACCGAGGTCGGGATGAGTAACAGCAGGACATTTAGCCCTGCACGAAAGAAGGCGATTTATGATGAACCAGAGCAACCGTTGAAAGCTTGATTCTCACACGAGCAGCATAATATGACTTTCCAACCTTCCCACAATCGCATGGCAGGCTTCTTGCCATTGCTCGTGACGTCTTTAGAATCGATTTCCTGCTGGTCAACCGGAAGGTCCGGTAGCGATGGATAATTCCATCTGAAGGGCGACTCTTTAAACTCGCCACGAGGGCGAGGACCGCTATCGGGATGCGGGGGAACCAAGTTGACGGTGGAAGAGCATGATATTGCTGAAAGTCGGAAGTCTGATCGAGATGGTGAGTCGACCGGGCTCGTGGCTTCTACCGTATCGGGCTGGGTACAGCCAGCGGTCTGCGACGAACCGCCGGGGACGGTTGGATCATTGTAGGCTTGGAGAACGACCAGCGTAGCAGATTCTGGGGAGCCTGTACGGGGTGGGATGGAATCGATTGTTGGCATTGAGACCGGTCCGAAATCAAAGGAAAGGGAATAAAGGAGGGCGGGTAGAAAATAAATAGGCTATCACGAATGTTACCAGACAAAGTTACCTGTAAGCTGTGTCTCAAGCCTCCGCTTAGAACATGGAGTGTAACGTTCGTAAACGCATGCCTAATATGGTAGAGTAGCATTTGAAGCAATATTGTCGATGGAGCCGGCAAAGTTCGGCAGCGGCTAATTGTCGAACATGCTGGCACTGACGAAGATTCGAGGATACTTGAGAGCAAAGAAAACTATACATACGAGGATGTGGTATCTACAAACCATGCGGTATACGCGACAAGTTACACCGTGTCACTGGCGGTCGATGAGAGAGTCCAAGTCGTTGAACAAAGAAATTCGCTGTGCCGGAGACTTTCGGGCTTGTCACTCTGTCACGTGTGACAAACCACTTTCTGGGTCACGCCTAACCCGGTTTGTACCATCGTCCACAATCATGCTCAACACCGCTCTCCGCGCCGCTCGTCCAGTCGTCCTTCGTGCTGCCCGTCCAGCCAATTCCACCGCATTCCGTGTGCTCTCTACCACTGCGACCCGCCGCTCAGGAGCTCCCTCTCCCCAAATCTTCGGTCCAGGTGGAAAACCCGGCGAAATTCCTACAGATGAACAACAGGCGACCGGTCTCGAGCGTTTCCAGCTCCTGGGTGAAATGGAAGGTCATGATGCCTTTGATTTACAACCTCTCGACTCGAGCCGCGTAGGCACTCTCCAAGACCCTATCAAAGTGTACTCTTTGGTGAGCTTCACCAACAAATTTTCCGTCACACCCATTCATCGTTTGACGCATTTCTACAGGACACTGAGCGCATCGTTGGTTGCACTGGCTCTCCCGCCGACTCGCACGAACTTCATTGGTTAATTCTTCGCCAGGACAAAAACCGCCGTTGCCCCGAATGTGGCTCTGGTAAGGATCCTCGTCATCCGTGTCATTGCATAACTCACTCTTCTTTAGTGTATAAACTTGACTACCATGGCGCTGAGCATCATGACGCACACCACCACTGAAGTAAAAGAGAGACGTGGGCGTCCTTAGAACCTCCTCCATCCATAGTAGTTTGTAACGCCGTTGAGTGCCCACAAGCCGGTTTTCTGCTACCTCAGTGTGAATGACTCAGGCAAATACGAGCGGTCATTGATTTGGAAGAGTAATTCATGGATTGAGGCATGATCACTGGACATGGAACATTGAATACCGAATATGATGACGGATTCCTTCTGTTCGGTTTTCCCCGACTGGATGTATTCTCATTGATACACCTCTTCGTTCTGCGGCCTGGGTAAATGCGTAGCATTCACACCAACTCCCGACTCCCGAAGTAAGGTCCTTGTTCAAATCCGAGTCCTCGTGCCCAGGCGTAATCTTGCAAGGGAATTTAGGATGTATTCAGAATGTTTTAGGGAAATGGGTACATCAGCCCTTCGGTCTATGTCGCATTTTCGCCTTTCTCCCCGGTTCCAGCCTGGGACTAGTGCTTGGAAGCGGAACAGTGCCAGTATATCCGCCATCACAACCCATAGGGATGCATCGGCGACATAACGTCCGACATTGAGAAAGCCTATCAGTAAAGTGTGGTCATTGACGGTTCCTTACCAAAAATCGGCGGTCGAAGGCAAAGGCAAAGGAGGGGCCGTTCGGAGAAGTCTCAGTGACCTTCGACACCAGAAAATGTTCTGGTCATATGGATTCATCGGGTCCGGGGTAATTGAGAATATCTCTAGACATCACACTGTGCGCACGAAGGCGGTTAGCATCGCATAGGGTATCAGTCCACCCGAACTGACCAGGCATTCACCAAGACAGTTGCACCTACAAACAAGCTGTGTAGACCAACATAGAGTAGAGAGGATCGATCTTCCCACGGAGGCAATCTGGTAGTCTCCCAAAACCAGACCCAAAACCCCAGGATCAGAAGACCGTCGTTCCGATCATACGAAGGCAATCTGGCGGATTTGAACCGATCACCGACTCGATCTCAGCTTGCGCATGCTTCTGCACTTCTGGGTAAAGAATCATCGCCAGGATAAGTATTGACAGCGCCGCAGATGTCTGCTGAACAACGGCCGACAACATGAGATGATAATCGCAACCAGGAAAAAGAAAGCGAAACAATTCTGAAGCAGCTTCATTCCGTAGGTCTAATTAGACTGTCGATTTAGAAGGAATCCAAGATCGCGTACCAGCGCAGGCCAATCCCTCGCTCTTTTCTTCACATGTGGGGCATCCTTCTTCATTTTGGTTATTTCTTTTGCCCAGGTGGAAAATCGGAAAGCGCGAAAGGGCCTGCAGTGCCGCATCTGCCTAAATGTACCATAGATATTGAACATACGACGAAGCATGCTTAACCAGTGGATGCCGCCGATCATGTTCTCCATAACATACTGGAAAGGCGCATCTACCTAATGAGCAGGAAGATTTGCAAAGTCAGTGCACTGCCACGCACCTGGAAACCAAGAGGGATGTACTTCTATTGTACGGTGTACTGATTTTCAATCACAGATGCAAAACAGATAAAGAGGTAGTACTAACGGAAGGGGAAAACTCTTAGCAAGGCCGCCACCTCTGGCTTGATTTCCTTCGCTGCAATTTCTACTGCTGTTTTGACTTGGATCATTCCTAGATAAGGGTTCATGGTCATACCGATCATACACAGTCACTATGGTTAACCAATAACAAGGTGCCCAGTCTGAATTACGAACCCATCGAACCCATGCCCGATAATTGAATGGGTGTTGATAAAGTTGATTACTAGTTCATGTTTTTTTTTTATCTGAGTCGGACGGAGAGCCGTTGTTGCATTCATGTTGAAGGCCTGATGGAAAAGGCGCCAACGACGAAGACAAGCGGAGGAAAATACTGCTCATAATTGGTTACATAATGCGATGGGTCCTTGCAAATCGACTCGAATAAGAGCGACAATCGAGTAGAGTAGTACTACAGTCTGACATCGCTTCTGCTATTCGTCAACAAGTTGTCCCGACTACCCTCGGTTGATGTTAGCTAGTCCTGCCAGCATCATTCAAGCTGGCCAATCTATACTCTCATCGCAGTCCACGACGATCTTCCTACAAATCACAGCCCACTATGAAGCCCTACCGTTATCCAGAACAAAAGGACAGTTACTAATCGTCGATGATGCAGATTCATCAATATTAGAGTTATTCGGCTCCTCGCCCGCGTAGCGTCAACAGACTCATGGTTGCCTCTAATAATGCTCGTAAATCGCAACGTTTCGTTATGTTTGTATTTTTTCACCTGTTCCGCCGCTATGTCGTGTCCATTCCATCCAGCTCTACTTTATCGGAATCATCTGTCCCCCCTTCAGACCCAGAAAAAGACCGTGCCATCCTCGTCTGGTGGGCGGCTTTCGGCTTCACCCTCTTTTTCCGCCCTGCCGCCGAGTTCGTGATCCGGCTCGTATGCTTTTCGATCTGCGCATTACTGATCGGTACCCTCGACGGTTCAATCAACCTTGTCGTCGGCCATGCAGTACTCAGAGCGGCCAAATACAATGGCTACGAGCCATCCCTCTTGTCATCCTTGGAAGCCGGATCGCTCGGTGGACTCATCGTGATACCACCCATCACCCTCGCGACCGTGTCTCTCATTGCGCTTCTTGGCGGTCTCCAACTTCAAAAAGCCCTATCACGCCACATCACGTTTCTCTTCGAGCTCGCATCTACGATTGCCATCTCCGCCGCAGCCTGTTCGGTTGGGGTCACGATCGTACAATGTACGCGTCCTGACAACGGCCAGCCGCTTGATGCTACGCACGCTGCTCGTGCCGGTGCCCTCGGGGCTTGTATTCTAACCGTGCCTATCGTGTCGACTGCGGCGTTCTTCATGTACATGCGTGAAGCGCAGACAATGTCATCCGCGCGGAATGACCCGAGTACCCCACTCGGGGACCTGGTGCGTGCATTCACCAAGGAAAAAAAAACGTGGGGTGACGGGTTCATGTTGACCAACTTT